>JAWDJX010000073.1:0-86023 GCA_033117895.1 Extremus antarcticus | reverse complement strand
CCTCGTCCTACTAATATATAATAAAGTTCGTAATCCTTAGACGTATCTAGTACTACGCTTCCCCTCTAAGATAGGCTATTGTAATAAGGTATCTCCTTTTGTAGGTTTAGATTCTATCTAGCTCGAAATGGAGTAGGAGCTAGTTAATCTAGTCGTTTAGCTTGTTACGGTCTCTATAGAAGAAGTCTACCTTAGTTTTGTTATCGCTAGTATAGTAATTAGTCGATAGAGCGGAGCTCTCGTCTCTATAGCCTAAGCCTCGTATACTACTAGTAGTACTTATTCTAAGAGTATTTAAAGTGTTGCGATCCTATAAGTAGTATTATGTAAGTACTTCTTTAAAGAGTAGGTAGTAGTAGGTATTTAAGTAAGATAACTCGAATGTACTATAAATAGTTATAGACCTTTTAGTAAGATTATAATATAAGTTGAATATAAGTATATTAAAGACATCCTTAGTTCCTATATATTAAACGAGTATTACTAGCTTACTAGGCTCGCGACGAGCCGGTTAAGTAGCGCTTACTATCTCGCTATCGAGTAGACGAGTAGTATTACGTAACTCCTATACTATCTCGCTCGCTTAGCGTCGAGATATATACGTACCTAGGCGCCTTTCCTCTAATTACCTATATTCTAGCGTCTACCCGTAACATAATCCTTAAGTATATACCCTAATAAGGTAGTACCTAGGTAGTTATACCCTATAGAGCGGAAGCTACGTAATAGCGCGTTAAGAGTAAACTATAAAGTAAGTATAGGAGGCCTATTCTCCTTAGTAGAATCTTTCCTACTATATACTATAGCGTTATCGAGTCTCTTAAGACGGAAGGAACCGTTAGTCGACTCGCTATTACTACTAAATAGAGATAGTACGTCGCTATTAAAGGAGTACGGCGTAACGCCTACTATAGACCTATAAGAGGAAGACCGTCCTAAGCTAGAGCTATAGTACTCTACTACTAGGCGTAGTAATAGCGCTAGACTATGTCTCTTACCTCTACTACGACGCCCCTCCTCTATAGTATACTCCCTAATATCGTCCTAGCTTTCTATAGCTACTAAGTCTAGTCTTCTACTTAGTAGCTAGTTACTAGTAAGATCGAGCGCTAGTAAAAGCGGTCGCTAGTAAGGTCTCTCTTATTAAGGCTTATCGTCGCGGTTAATCGAACGAACGCTATAAGTAGGTAATAGTAATCGCGGTAGTAGGTCCGGGGGTATAGAGAGCTTGTTAATAGTAGGTAGAGGAGGGCTAGCTAAGCCTATAAGCTTAGTATTAGTAGGGTACTATATATAACGTTACTATTAATAGTTAGAAGAAGGAAAGTAGACTACTAGCTAGTAGTTTACTTTTAGTCGAGAAGGAATTAGAACGCCGCCGCCGCCGCTCGTATTAGTAGATTAGGTTATCTTACCTTCTTCTTCCTTAGCTCTTACCTTATCTTAAGGAGGAGCTAAGATATCTTACGTAGGCCGTAGACTTAGTTATAGAACGCTCTTAAGTAGAGCCTAGTCCTCTCGATTACTAGCGGGTAGCTCTTATACTAGCGTAGCGGCTATACTTAGTAGCTATACGACTAGAATTAGATATCGTAGTAGGTAAGGGAGTATACTATCTTTATAATATTAGCGAGGGGTTAGTAGAGATAGAGCTAGAGTAGATAAATCTCCTAGAGGTCGCCCGTATTATATAGGTACTTAGTCTATAGAATAGTTAGGTCTTATAGTAAGGAGGAGAGCTAGAAGGCGCCTTATTAGTAAAGAGCTACTAGGATAGGATAAGCTACTTGCGGAGGTATAGGTATTAAGGAGGGACGAAGGGGACTCTACCTATTCCTACTACTACTACTACTATATACGCTACTACTATTAACGGTTTAATTATTAAACCCTCCGTCGTTCCCGCGTCGTAGCCTCCTTCGCCGCCTACTCTTTAGCGGGTAGGGCGACCTTCTTTAGAGGTATAGTGTCGCGGTAACGGGGCGGGCGCGGCGGTAAGTATAGTCTTATCGTATATAGTAGGAGTAGCGGCGAGGGTAGGTGTCCCGTTCCGGAAAGGAGCGTAGGGTCGTATACGGGCTTCGAAGCCTACGTATGCGACTTGGTTTATGCGACGAGTAGAAAAGAAAGTGAGGATGGAGCCTTAGCGGGCGCCGGCCAATAAGACGTTGTTCTATAGCGGCTTCAGCGGGGTCGGCCAATCAGCGCGGTCGCTGAAGCCCGGCTTCACTCGACGCCTACGAGGCCGACCCCGAGGCATGGTGTCGCGGCAGCGGGGCGGGCGCGGCGGTGGTGAGCGTCTTGTCGGATACAGTAGGAGCAGCGGTAAGGGCAGGTGTCCCGTTCCGGAAGCGCGCGTAGGGTCGTCTGCGGGCTTCGAAGCCTACGTGTGCGACTCGGTTTGTGCGACGGGCGGAAAAGAAAGTGAGGATGGAGGCCTTGGCGGGCGCCGGCCAATGGGACGTCGTCCTATGGCGGCTTCAGCGGGGTCGGCCAATCAGCGCGGCCGCCGACGCCCGGCCGCGCGCGACGCCCGCCGCGCCTACCCCTAACCCGGGGAGCGGACAAGGTGTCAGAAAGTCACATCTTCACCGGAATTGCCGTTCACATCTTCACCGGAATTGCGGTACAGCGCTCAAGACTCACGTATAGCCTCATAAATCGCCTCGAGGTAAAAGAAAGTCACATCTTCACCGGAATTGCGGCACAGCGCTTAAGACTTACGTATAGCCTCATAAAACGCCTCATCCCACATCTTCATTCTCTTCCCTGTTATTCCTAACGAAACCCGCCTGTCTCCTCTCTCTCAACGCCTGCGCTCACCGTATATTGCTGGAGCCGGTACTGGATCTGATCCTTCCACACAGTGCCTGAAATCAGACACACATGGGCGCCCACTACTATTGTTACAGCCCCTTGGCATCGGAGAGCATCCGCCTGTTGAGCATAGCGCCTAGCTCTTCCGGGCTATACGGAGATCTACACATCGAATTAGAAGATCACGCTCTTGACGGAGCGAAATTCGATGCTTTGTCGTACACATGGGGCCCATCAACGCTAAAAGAGGAACAGGAATGCGCGCTTCAGATTTTCACTGCCGTGAAGCTATGCTATCCTATCCTCTGCCGCAGTAAAATCGTTCTCGTTACCAAATCACTTCGTGATTCATTACGCAGACTACGTGCGTTAGAGCATGACGCCCAATTCGAGTGTGGGTATAAGCGGCGCAAACTACCACTCACATGGGCTGATGGCGTGTGCATCAATCAAAATGATAAGAAAGAGAAGGCACAGCAGGTACTCCTCATGAGCAGAATATACTCGGAATCAAATCTCACGTTCGCTTACCTCGGGGAGTGTCTCGGGGAGGACGCAAATAGCGTGCAGAATGCCATGGAGGTAGGATCCGAGCTACGACGAATGATAGAAGACGGGGATTCTCGTTGTTCGCAACAAGAAGGAAACGAAACTTGGGAACAGAGAGATAAGAAATTGTTTAGAGCAAGCCACTGGTGGAACTGGGCGATCTTCCTCTCGCGTTCTTGGTTTCAACGAACGTGGGTCTTGCAAGAAATCATTCTCTCTGGCCAGGAGAAATGTTTTGTACTCTGTGGTCCGGAACTGGATTACCTTTCTACGCTCATGTGGGGCGTTTTTGCTGCTCGTGTCAAGAGATGGACAACGCCCCTCCAGCGACTTCTCTTGGATACCGTTGACGAGAATCCCACCTATCAAATATATCTACCTCGAATCAAGGACTGGATGCGGAGGACTCATATTCTTGCGTGGATCGGGCAGATATGGCGCGTCGATCCACAACCGTCGTTGCTCTCGGTGACTCGTTCGCTTTTGCCCCAAACGACCTGCTTCGACCCCAAGGACAAGATCTATGGGACTCTAGGCTTCATAGCAGATTGGCGCGATCTTGATCAATCCATCTTGCCGGTCGACTATCTTCTGCCAACGACTGACGTGTTTTGTCGAGCGACTAAACACGTTCTAAGCCGCTCGAAGAATTTAGACATCGTGTGTAGTGTACCAAGACGAACAGATGATACCACGACGCTCAGACTTCCGTCTTGGTGTCCCGATTATCAACAAGCGGACCCACAGCCTGACACTCTTATGGCTGCACACGCAACACAGGATTCATTTTGCACCGCTTCGGGCAGTGACACCAATAACTTTCGAGATTTCGCCCTAGGAGTTCTACTAACCTCGCTCCTAGTTCGGGGATGTTTTTGCGAAATCCTGGAAGAGCACTCACCTATGCTTGCGTCGCCAGCTTCCGTCGATACCAAGTCGCTATTGAAATTGCTGCTTGCCAATGTCCAGTATTGTGGACGAGCGGGAATGTGAGTTACTATAACACACTTTTGCCTTCTTATGGGCTCATGTAAACAAAATGTATGGGTGACTAATCTTCTCTAGACATACATCTGGCTCTTTTATGTGCTTGCAGCGAATCATTTACACCTTTGGCACATCGAGACGAAAGGCAGATGACCTGCCTTACGACAAACACGAGGCTTCGGTTCTCGGGCACAGTTTTGCTGCTTTCCTCTCCATGGATTTATGGGATTCAATTGCCTCGCAGGATTCAGATTCCACAGAAAAGGAGATTTCAAGAATCATCGGTGTTATTGAACAGCTTGTAGCGATTGATGGAAGCTTCGCCGGTTGGCTTCCATACGCCGGATTCTTGCTTCAGGAGCTGAATCTGGTGAAGAACCGGGCTGAATATTCTGGGGATATCACTCTCTTACGTCAAGAGATTTGGAGACGGCTTCCAGAAGTGCAAGTCGGTTTTGTGGAACATGATCACTCTGCACAGCCAGCGATTCATAGTGCATGCTCCGGTCGGCATCTTTTCCGCACATCGGCTGGAAGACTTGGGATGGGCCATAGTACGCTAAAGGTTGACGATCAGGTTTGGTTGCTGGCTGGCTCCAAGTCGCCTGTCTTGCTCCGGCCAACGGGAAAAGGGAGATTTGAGTTCATTGGAGAGGCCTACGTGGATGGCTTGATGTTTGGAGAAGCATGGCCTAAGACTGATGAACGGCTTGTTGATGTACTATTGGATTGACCATTCGGAAGAGATCATGTACCACTACGGTAGGCAACGACGAGACACTATACAGGAGCTCAAGTAGGGACACTATACAAGGGACAGCGTTCACCACAGAATGCTTAGTGAGGACGCCAGTACGTATACTAAGCACTTGATCGGGTTACTGGCATCCCTGCTGACGTAGCCGCCGGGAAAGTTTAGCTAGACTTATGCATGTTATGCGATGTGGTGCTGCTGCCCGAAGCGATGAATAGCATAACGTCCAGCGATTATGCCACCCCACCTGCCACTCGCAGCCCGACAAGCTAATGATCGCCTACTGAACCATGAACGAGAAGATAGTGCAGGGTCTCAGTCCCTCGCCTCCTTGGATACCCTCGACAATCTCCGTGCCGTGAAACCTTGATTCGTGGACGATACACCAAGGCCATGAACACACAATCCCCCCAGTCCGATAATGATGAGCTCCGAGCCCGCTACAAGTGGGCTGAAAGACTGTCCGCATCAGCGTCGTCATCACCACGAGGATCTTTGGCTATGATCCAGCTGGAGATGTGGTCAGAACCCAGGCCTACCACATCTATGACTTCAACGTGAACAACTGGAGGTCTGCAATCACCAAAAAGCACCCGCCTACGTTCATTGGTAAGTCAACTTGTATACTTTCTGCTAATAGTCGCGTGGGAGTTCGCCGTAAGTGAAGGAGGTCAAGAAGAGCAAGCTGCTGGAGAGGACTAAGGACTGCGTGGACTGCTATTAGGCGTTCTACGATGGGTGCAAAGTCAAGAACTTCGCTGGAGTCTTCGCTATCTCCACTAAAGTCATCGTACTTGAGAGATTTTTGGATCTCGGCAATGAGTACGCTCGGAGTATGCTACCACACAAACCTCTTGCGTTTCACAAGACTGCTCATCCAAGTCTACAGATGTCTTCGCCAACCTTGCCGGGATGGTCAAGCTGATGCGAAATTATCATGACAGCTACAGGCCACGCGAAGGGCCCGAGTGTTCGTCCGCAATACGGCCGAAGATGGTAGTCCAGCTCGTGATGTGACCGTGTGCAGCACAGGTACTGCAAGGCTATTGGTCTTACCCGGGACTTCCTGCGCGATGGCTTTCTGCGGGCTCTAGCTTACGTTTGGCGTAAATGCTGGAGATACCGTCTCGCCTGCATGGCGATAACTGCCCAGGGTCGAGTCTGAGTCATCTACCATTGAGTCAGCAATTCGGTAGAGTAGGGGTATTTGGTTCAGAGTCGAAAGTATCTGAGCGGCCACGCACTGTACGAGCGGATGCGGACACCCTCTGCGGATATGTTTTCGCTACGCTTGGTGGCCACTACGTCATCCTCGGCCTCAGATGCTTTCGATGTATCACGCTTCTGTCTCGGGGGTGATATGCTCATCTTGAGAAGTTTCGCCGAAAGAATGGTGATGGGAAGAGGAAGATGGCAGGAGCTCTGCAGCGGGAATGACGACTAGAAACCTTGCTACAGTCAAGTGCAGGGGATGATGCGGAAGCGGACAGTTGGGGTCGGCAGTGAGAAGGACTTGCGGCCATGTCCCGCTCTCTTGACCAGCGCGGTTGTTGGTGGAGCGGAGTCGTCCGAGCTGCGAGAGGGGGGTGCTGGGATGAGGCGCACCATTGATTGCATGTGCTTGCTTGCTCGCTTGCGTGTGAGGGACTGGCGAGTCTGGAGCGCGGGAAGGGTTGGTGGAAGATCTCTTGGCCGTCGGTCGGAGGTTTTGCGTCGTCGCGGGGTATACTAAGTGGGATGAGACACGTGATTATGCGTTACTCTCGTGATCGCGCCCAAAAACAACCACGTCACGTCCGCTGCCCCATCACCACCCCACTATCACCACCGCTACTTACGGCCTAACCACATCGTCACCGCTCGTACCGCTTACCACCTGCCCATCAGGGCTTATCAATTTGCTTATCGCACCCACTCACGCCCCCTCACCCACTCCACCCCAATCGCAATGCCTCGCTTCCAGAACTTCGTCTCTTGCCTGGCCGCTGAAGAGCTTCCGCTTCCGCCATGCATCTGCCCATCACCCACCCCAGCGCGGATGATCAGCCGCTGGATCTTCGTGCTGTGGATGATTAGCGGCTAGACCTTCGTGCTGTGGATCATCAGCCTTCAGGCCACTGTGACCGCGGCTCGCAAGCTCTTCGACCAGGTACGCTGTCGAGCATTTATGAAGTTGGGAGCATTCGTTGACCTTGTCACCACCCACAGCTCACTGCCGCATCGACCCCACAGTCAGGATCTCTTCGCACCGGCTTCCCGTCGACAGTCGCCTCCTCCTTCCACAAGGCCATCATCACGCCCCTCCTTGCTACCTTCGCATCCACCACCGCAACCATCTTCGCCACCTCCAACTATGCAACCTCCGCTTTCGTCACCACAGCCAACTATGCAACCTTCGCGTTCATCACCGCAGCCAGCTTCGCCGCGTCCACCTACGTAGGCACATCAGCCATGGCTGCTTACAGTTACGCAGCTGCGAAGGTCCGTGGCGCCTCCAAGTTCGCAGCATCCCTCCTCGAGCCCTGCGTGGGTAGGCTGCACGGGTATCTGCAGGCTTGCAGCACTGAATAGAAGACACGCGCCAGTGAGGGAGTTGGCAGCAAGAAGTTGAGCAGCAAGAAGCTAAGCAGCAAGAAGTCGAGCAAGGGCAAAGCCACGGGTCAGGTCGCCAAGAAGCCGATGAAGGTGTCCAGTGAGGATGCGCACTACGTCCTCGTCGGAGAGCCACTGCCGGAGAAGCTCGGCAGCTTGCAGCATAGCTGGGAAGATGTCAATGAGCAATAGCTTTGTGGCTATGATGACATACGGCTTCGATGAGAAATGGCTTTAATGAGAAAGATGGCTTTGATGAGAAATGGCTTAAATGAAAGTCGGATTCGACGAGTAATATGCAGTTCACTCCCACAGGAGGATGATGATGGCTGTCGAGTACAGGAACATGTCAGTCTGCGCGGAGAACTTGACGATAGGCGTTCGAAACACCGCAGCTCAACATCATTGCGAGAGCACGAGGTCCGGATGATCGTCACATGGCGAGTTTTAGAAGTACACCAGGCTGATGTACGAGTGTCTTCTTTTCTCCGCTCACATCCACATGCACGACCCGTCTGCAGCGCTGCGTTGGCTACATAGTCGAACTCAAGCTTGTCCTTGATCCCTTGTTCATGTCTTCGTCTGCCAGGAGACGGCGAGGCGAGGCGAGGTGAGGTTCAAGAAGTTGAAGCATGTGTGGTATCTGCATCTCACGGACGTCTTTCTTGACTATGCTTCTTAGGTGCAGCGCTGATTCAGTGGAGATCTAGCACACTCGAGAGTCCCACCGATACTGCTACACCATCCCGACGCGGCCTCTCCTCGTCCGAGAGCACGTCGCAACTGTTAGTAAACTCCCATAACTGAATTGACTCTCTCCGAAACTCAACCGGAACTCGATCCGCTAGCACCTCAAACACGGTGTCAATGTAGACATCTTTCTCTCTCTCCCTACGTTCTCTCCACTCTCTCTAACCATTCCGCCTAGACGTTGCAGACCACGAGCAGACCAAATAAGCGCTTGCCGTACATACTTCGTTTGCGGCGATGGCGGAATTGTAGCAGGTGCAGATACATGGAATCTTGGGTGTGAGAAATACTGTCGCGCCCTATCAAGGTGAGCCAACTCGAGCGAACGCTTGCAGTCCATCGTTATACTGACGTGGATAGTGTGTCCCACTGTCACTCACTCCATCTATTCGCCTCCGGCTGTACACCTCTTCACTACGAAAAGCCAATCTCGCCTTGCAAGCGTTCGCCCGGGATCTAGTCTGCTCAAGCCGATCCGAGCGAACGGCGCCTCGTTGCCAAAACGACGACTGTCACGTGGATGCGAGGCCGAATCAGAAGACTCCGTCGCTTCTCACCAGCGTTGTCTTGCCTCGGAATCACATGCTCGGAACAGCATGCCTTCAATGGCGACTACGCCACATCAATAACCGCCAATCCTGTATTCGAGTCGACCTACCTCTCTCTTCCCACTACCCTCAATACGCTGCCTTAGTCTCCAGAGAGGGATGGAGGTGCCTATCGAGCTAGCTTCCACCCGATGACAGCTCCCAGATGAGAGGCTACCTCTTTGCCAGCCCGCTATCCCTCCTCCGCAGCCACACCGGCGGTAGCGACCGTCTGACAACCGTCCTGGAGCTTGCGATTGTTGAGTGGAAACCTATCAAAGCGAGAAGCGCCCTCGCAGACAGGTTCGAGACCATCTTCATCGCACACGCCTCGGTCTTTGAGAGTGATGCCGGTTTTGCGTCCAACCTTGCCGATATCCCAGAACTGGTTGTCCTTCTTCGGTCGCCAAGATGTGACGTTTTTCGCTTTTCGGACCCGCGATCGTCTTGACTATGACACCACGTGCAATCAAGCCACGTAGAGGTCTCATCCTCGGAAATTGGCGATTGCTGCAAACATCGTAGTCGGAGTAGCTTCAGGGTCGACATAAGCGCGGTAGCCGAGTTTGCGTGCAGCCGGAGCGAGGTCTTGACGATGAGATAAGACTTGACGGGACTCCTAAGCGCGCCGCAGCGAACACCGCCAACTGCTCAGTACGCGGGACCACTAGCCTCTGCTGCGTCTCTTTCGAAGTCGGGGCGCCGGGAAATTTGATAGCGATTGCGCGATACTCCGCGACGGTGAGCTCGCGTCCGAGCACGAACAGAAGGAGAACGCGATCTGATTATATACTCCAACTGGAGTTTTAGCCCGGGTTGTTCGAGCCGTTGCCTTGGCGGCGGCCACCGGATGCTGTTGCCATCGCGTAGGTGGAATTGAAAGTGGCGCTTTGTAGAGTTGTGACTGATGTATTATAGCTTCCGCCAGTGAACGCAGAAGCGGTGGTCGAAGAAGGACCAGGACTTTGAAGAGGCGTGAAGAGCGCCAGCTTTGGCGTGTTCTCCTGACGCCCCTCCATCCGTCGGTATCGAGGTGTTCCATTGACGCCCCTTCCTCTGCTAGAACTCAACGGCCCGCAAGGCTTCTCCTAGGGCAGTAGAGAAGGATCTGGTAACAGAACGTAGGAACCCGTCTCAAATGAAAGAGTGCTATAGCTAAGAAGAGAAGCAGAGCTGCCTCATTTGTGTGATCCCGCTATCATATAACGTACTTAAGAGTGCATTTATTATGGTCTCCGCCTTCGCTCTCAGTACCAGAGGCGCGTCATTTCCGTTCAACCCGCCCCTAGGAAGAGAGGCCTAGTAGTCTGCGCCGCTCGGTGAGGGTTGGTGTTTAATGCTTATGCTCGAGCCGCATGTAGTAATTAGTGAAGGGCGGTCTGTCGCGGCTCTCTAGTGACATCTATCTCCC
Source organism: Extremus antarcticus (assembly GCA_033117895.1). Classification (NCBI taxonomy): domain Eukaryota; kingdom Fungi; phylum Ascomycota; class Dothideomycetes; order Mycosphaerellales; family Extremaceae; genus Extremus; species Extremus antarcticus. The sequence goes on along the minus strand of JAWDJX010000073.1, from coordinate 75,576 downwards.
TTCTATATTAACCCTCAACTCACACTCTTTCTTTCTGTCTTAGCTGTAGTTCTTGCTCTTCCTTACGTTGACATCCCTTCAGAATTACCGTCCGTTACTAAAGGCACGGGTTAACGCTAAGAAGTACGACCTAAGTCTGTGGGAATGGGAGACGTACCACCGTTAGTGTAGTGGACACGTACTCGAAGAGTACTTACGTCGGCCGAGCTCGTTTGCGAGAAGAAGTATGTTGAATTTTCGCCTACTTGGCGAGTCCGACTTCGACGCTTCCGAGGTCTAGCTTAGTGATAATGCGGCCGGCATAGGAGGCTCCTTAACCGCAATGCGAGGCAAAGTATAGATCTTATTAGATCTCTCGCATTCCCGACTAGAGGCTCTAACTGTCAGAAATGCTCTCGCGAGAAGGTCTTGTGTGGAAGCTGCTTTAGCACGTTGTTGTAGCCCGCTAGGCTCGCTCAGTCACGTCTAGTCGGTCTTTGGGATCACTACGTCAAACCTGACGGTACACTCGCTCTCAGGGCAATGGCCGTTTATTACGCTGGTTCTCGCATCTTCGTCGCTATGCGCATTGCTTGCGGCGTAAATGTGCTCGTGTGGGAAGTCAAGCTTCACGAAGCGTTCGAGTTGCGGTTGGAGGTTGTCGACTCGATGCTTGATTTCCACGGCCTGTTAGATCATCGTAGCTTGCCGACCTAACGATCGCAGCCGCCATCGATACCTGTGATCTTGAGCGCTGGCGGCATCGTAGGTTGGACTCGAGTCCGTCCAGCGTCAGCCCGATTCAGATCATCCTTGGAGCCTGTTGCACCATCGCAGCCTGCGAACGTAGCGGTCGCAACCGCCACCTTTCATTTTGTCTTTAGCGCTGCCGCCGTCGTAGATTGGACTCGAGTCCGTCCAGCGTCGTCAGTTCGTTTCCGTCCATGCGAAAATCGGTGCCTACCTTGGCGGGTACCCACAGGCTGTGGTAAGCGTACAACGGTTTGACGAACAGGGAGTTCAATGCCTACGTCTCTTCTTCCTCTCGATGCACACTTAGCTCACTAAGTCACCACTGAGTTGCTCTGGTATTGCCGAGGTAGAAGGATTCGAGGTGTTTTGACATTCGAAGGAGCTGTTCGGGTATCTTCGATCTTTGAAGGATCTTTCGTTGCACGGGTAAAGAGACAAGGAGCAGGATGAGGTTGGACCTTGGATATTGTCGGGGTTACGAAGACGAGTTAGCTCAAATGAGGACGAGTCGGTCGAGGATGGGTTCAAGGACCACAGGTGGATCGTCGAAGTTGTCCTCCACACCAGCGGAGGTCGAAGGACAAAAGATCTTGGCAGAACTGCGAAACATGGCCAATCAGAAAGTTTTCAAGTCTTGAGAATCGTGGTTCCGACCAATCGCGAGTGGACATCATCGGGCACGCTGAGTCGCACTTCCCTCGTTCGTAAAGACGCGGTAAGAGGTTAGATCCATTTCCATCCTTAGCATCTATCAAGAATTAGAGCCTTAGGCACTAGCTCCTTCTCCTTTTAGCTACTCAATTTAGAACAAGTAGATAGCACGTTACAACTCACTTAGTTACTAGCTAATTATATAATATACGTTATAGTTATAAGCTACGATTAGGCTCTTAGTAGTAAAAATACCGGAAGAAAATACTAAAAGAAGACTAGACGAAACTACTAGATTACTAAGAATAATAATAATATACTCCTTCTATATACTATAAGTAGCTTATAGGCTACTATAGCTAGTAATAAGAAGATCCTAAGAGAATATAAGTAATAGAATAACTAGATTATTTAATAAAGCTTTCTATATCGTATATATAAGGTTTAGTAATATATAGACCTATACCTTAAAGATAGTAAGCTAGTAAAGAAGCTAACTAATCTAGTAATATATTACGGATAGATATCTAAACTACGGATAGTTAGATAGAAATATTTAGCGCCTACTTATATCTCGCTATTCTTTAAGTAAGATACCGTAGGAGTTACGTAACGGTACTCGACTACTTAATAAGCTCGTAGTAAGATAGTTAAGATAAGGATACTTACTTAGTTATATAGGAACTTAGAATATCTTTAATATACTCGTATTGAACTTATATTATAATCTTGCTAAAAGGTCTATAACTATTTATATATACTTAAGTTATTACTCTTACCTTTACTCTATTATTCCCTAACTCTTTAAAGAAGTATAATTACTCTTAATTACGTAAGACTACTTTATAGGGTCGTAATACTTTAAATACCCTTAAGATAAGTTAATTAGGATATATAGAATAGGTTTAACCTAACGCGAATCTAGTATATAACCTAGCGGAGATAATAAGATAGAGGTTACTAAGCCTAACTTCTTCTTTAGAGATAGGAATAAGCTTAACGATAAGCTTAAGTAGATACTTATCTACTTCTATATAGAAAAGGTCTTAGAAGATAAGTAGCCCTTAACCGCTACCTTATACTTTAGAGGAGAAGCTTAGTAATAGATCCGTCTAAATATAACTTAAAAGCTTCTTTAAGACTATAATCCTAATAGGATATTTAAATCGTTTTAACGATTTATTATTACCGTTAGCTCGATCTATAGGCTAAGTAACGATAAAAAGTCGCTATATAAAATATCTAGTACGTAGTTTAACGTACTTTAGTATCTTAATATTCTATAAAGTTTAAGGAATTCTCCGCTAAAACGAGTTAGAACGATAACGCCCTAATTACTATATACTACTGCGTATTAAAAGATAACGTTAAGAACGAACTAATTCGTACTAAAGCTAACTAATTAACGCTAGAAAATACTATTAAAGCCTTAATTAATATTAACGACCGACTTTATAAACATTCTATAGAAAAGCGATATATAGGATAGTTTTATAGATAATTTAGCTATACTCTTAATAGCTAGTTTAGAGGGTAGTAACGCTGTAATCCTAACGCTATAGAAATCGACGCGACTATATAAGTTCTAAAGAGAAATAACTTCGGAGGAACTTAGGGCTAAACTAAGAGTAAAGGAAAACCTTAGGGTAAGAAAGACGGAAAAACTAAGTACTATAACTATTATAAAGTTGTAACCCCAAACCCTAACGCCCTGCTGAAAGCTGTATTCCTACGAATGCCACTCTAACGATGCTTGACTGTCGTCTGACAGACTGGGATTGACACTACCTGCAAGAAGCCCTCGAGGAGCGAGCTTGACATGAGAAAAGAATGCCACTCATCCGTATCGTTCTCATTTAGTGACTAGAGCAGGCTTGATCTTACTGCCAACGCTAGATGTCATTCCAGACGAAGCCGACCAACTTCGTCACCGGTAACGACTTCGCATGTCTGCGTTGAGCTCCGTCAAGCATATGGCGGACCGAACTCGAAGGCAAGCTGTCCCATCTGCTGCTCGAGAATTTTACACAGTAGGACCGGGATGTCTACAGTCTTGGAGGCATCAAGCAGACGGCGACGTCTATGAAGAGCACACGAAGCGGTGTTTCTGGATCTGATACACGAACAAGTGGTCGAATTTAGCTGTCGCACTCGTCACTACCGCCTTCTGCATGTAGCTCGGAGTGGTTGTGGGAAGAGTAACTGTCATCGCCAAAGCCAGAGCAAAGATAAGTCAAAATCCAACCACAAAGTTCAAAGAGAGTTCACTTGTGATACCCGCGTCGACAGCGCCTCTTCCAAAATTCGACGTCAGCCGAGAATCTATCGTACCTGCCTTTATTGTTGGGTTTCTCTCGCCGTCGGATACCCCTGCGAGCCTGCTGGCGTGTCCGGGTTTCATACGCCGTCATCCACCATCTCGAAGCTATCAGCAATCGAACAACCCAGACGGCATGCCGACAGACGTTGTCGCAGATGGATCAGCATGGTCTGGATACTGACCTCCGCGCTGGTCAAGATCTGATGCTCGTGCAGTTCGTCCCAGTAAGCTCAACTCGCGAAAGTTGGATATTGGACGTTCCCAATCAAACGCCGCAGCCGGTGGTTTACGCACTCAGTATCGAACTCTGACAAACTCTTGTGGAACAGCGTTGTCGTGAGCGTGAGTGTCAGTGCCATGTGCGATCTTGACATGAGTCTTCGTAACTCTTGTGGCCAGGAGACCGTGAACGGAAGCAGACGTCCGTGTTCACCAAGGTCGCCATCTCGGAAGGAATTAAGCAGTGAGAAGTACTCCTGAGGAGATGAAGAGGATGAGATTGGCGGTATTATAGCTGGTGTGCCTTCCGTATCGGATCTGCACCCGGGCACGTCGGGGTGCTTCGAGCTCTTTGCTTACATGCTTTTCCGTGTAACACGCCACTTTGCGAGATCCAACCTCGTTGCTTGTGCTCACGTATAGATTGCTAAACCCTCTTGAACCCTACACCAGTCTCAGCTATGTTGTGATGATCGTGAAACCAGGTCATGACCATTTCACCGAGATATCACCGCGGATATGCGACGAAGCTTTGTCAGAGTCTCGCGGATCGTGGCTGAGATCTCCACCCTCCTGATTGGCCTGGACCGATCTGAATCTAGCGCAAGGTCGCAGAACAACCTACGGGAACTCGCATTGGACACCAAACAAAATTACCATGCTCCGGCGAACGAGTCCATGCGTATCGGTGTCAGGGCATGACTGTGCACAAAATCGTCCGCTGAAACATCGTCTAGTCGACCAGAACGCCACGCACGGGAACAGGGATGGTTCGAAGAGCCTGAGATTATAGGTGGTGGAAATGGTGCTGGTAGTACATACTCGATGATGGACTTGGGCCGTATGAATTCCAGTGCTAGCTCATCTAGCACATTCTCACGAGCATGTCCTGTACCTTGTGCTATTAACCATAGTTCATCTAGCATAGACATCGCTGTTCAACCAACACCTGCATCTTGTCCTTACCAGTCCACTCAAACAGGCCGAGGGGGCGGCGAAGCTCGTCCGCAGGCTGAGCTTTGGGAAGAGGAGATGTCCTTTCAGAAGCGGAGATTTCCTTTCAGAAGCGGAGATGTCCTTTGAGAAGACTAGATGTTCTTTGAGAAGACGAGATGTCCTTTGAGCAGAGGAGAATTGTCGCGATGATTTTCAGCAACGAACAGCCAATTACTGGTTCCCATGATTCGAGGACGGGCCAGATTCCACTAAAGACAAGTCTCAACATATAGCAGCCACAAAAGCGTCGCTGGCCGTCCAGAACGCCACGTTCGCGGCATGACAGCCTAATGCTCCGTTGAAGTAAACCACGACTCCTCAACAGATCATCGATCTCGAAGCACTGCGTTCGTTCTGGAGCACGTCGCGCATTTCCCTAGCCCCACTACTATCGAGCATCCATTCAGCCCGTCATTATGCCTAAATCTTTCGTATAAGAGCCTCTTAGTGACCGTCAGGACGTACGGCAATCGTTCGATCGGCCTAGGTCCTCTACTGGGACTGAAATACCTTAGCTATTCTGTTTGTTGTTTGGTGAGTAGTTATTATGCGGGTGAGTGATTATCATGCAGGTGCCAATTTGTCTAGTTTGCGGGAGAGAATGTCGCTCGCCACCAACTCGTTCATATCATTTCTGGGGTGCGCCTGACCCATGCTGGAACCTAGCAGGTCTTTGTCCCCGAGAATGATGCTTTAGACTCGATACACGGAGAGCCAAGATGGCCTTTCCCTTAACGAGCAAGACGTCTCTGCTGCATCATTACTGGTAGATGAGATCACTTAGAGAGACTTTTTAATTAGTATTTCATCGGTCTGCATCAGCCTAATCGCGCGAGCGGTCTTGCCTACAGTTATGCTTGCTACAAGTGAAATGCCGCGTTGGAATGTTCGTCAAGCGGTGATGCTAGAAGTACACGGGCTCTATGCATCGGCATTAGCATCCTCAAGACCATGTCCGCTAAGAACAAGCGTGACACGCACCTTGACATGTGGCCCCTTAGACAGGTCTCCTCCGTATACTCGTCCTTAAGAAGCGGGGAGCGAGCGTCTCTAGTATCGAGACCTCGGTAGAGAACCCACTCCTGCTGCCCTTACTTACACGTAGAAGCCTACTTTGAGGTTAGCTTCAGCATCGGTAGTAGTGCTAGCGAACGCCTAAATGCAAGCCTAGCCTCAGCCGCATCGTTAAACACACCCTAGGCGTTAGGACTCCTTATAGAGGTGTCGTGTAAACTCGTCGAAAGTCTTACACTAGCAGCGATATCAGCTAGCAACGACGCACATTAATCTCGAAGAGCAATGCTCGTACCTGCTTAGAAAAATCTCGACGAGCACTGCTCGTGTCTACCTAGAAAGAACGAATGGCTCGCTACCTTCGGACAAGAGCGCACTCCCGGCGGTAGAGATCTCATCTACGAAGTTCGAGTAGCAACAACCCCTTGAGGACGACACTCTAGTAGAATAACAGCCTCCGCGAATCTAATGCATCGAACCGTGCCTACGGTAACGTAAGACTAGACCCGCCTACAGTATTGTGATTCCGTAGAGAAATCTATTTAGCAGATATTGGAAAGCTCAAGTATTGTCGTCTTAGGGCCAAGAATCTAGAGGTCTTAGAGCGGAGAACGTCGAATGTCTTGGTGATGCTAATTGTCCGGTGTCCTAAAGATAGACGCTCGTAGACGGGTATCATAGGCTAAAGAATATCAGCGGGTATAGTGTCCTGCTGTAAAGCATCTAAGAGCGAGTAGTATCTAGCCCCGACCTCAACCGACATACAAGTCCTTCCCTTAGCCCCGCTACACCTCTACAGATGATTACATATACTCCCTCCCTCCGCCCTCCTCCCTCCGCCCTCCTCCTACTATCTGCTCCTCGTCGAGCCTTTACTAACTCCTTAACATGCCTCAACTACTAATGCACCAAAATACCCTAAGGCTCAATCCGAAAACCTATGACGTAGTCTTCAAGTCTTAAAGAATCAGCCTATCTCTTAACGACCTTACGGGCTCGTTTTAGGCTAACGTTATAAAGTATTAGATGACTCGCCGTTGACTTAGTGTGAAGTCTATGTTAGCCGGCTGTCACTTAGGTTCCTACTTCGGTACTTAAGTGGCTAATCTTTCGCGATGTAGACGAATGCTACCGCATATGTAGTAGAGAGTCTTCCATCCTCGTCTCTTACGTAACGTTCGCCCTCCTTCCGGTAGACCTATCTTTAAGCTTAGCATCCCATCAACTACATAATAAACCTCCCTAGCTACTCAACAGAGCTAATATCGTCGCTTTCTGCTTTCTCCCACCCGCCCTAGGCTTCCTACTAGGCGTCCGGTTGTTACGAGTTGTAGTATAGTCCTTTACGAGGGCGCTAACCTAGTACTAGCTTAGTACCGGTTAAATACCTCGTTATATCCTTTAGACTCGCTAATATACTAGCGACGTTCTAAGCCTATATCTATAAGGCTCTAAGTAACTTAGTAGATACTATCTACGTAGTCTACCTTAATAATATTCTTATCTACTTAAAGAATATAACGACGTACGTCGAAGACGTTAAGAAGGTACTATAGAAACTTCGTAAGTAGGGATTATACGTAAAGCTCTCTAAATACGAGTTCTATAAGTAGTAGGTAGAGTTCTTAAGCTTTATAGTAACTCCCTCCGGTAATATAATAGACACAGAGAGGGTTTAGAGTATATACGAATAGCTTACGCTATAGTCCTTTAGAGATATCTAAGTATTCCTAAGCTTTATAAACTTCTACTACGGATTTATATAGAGGTATTTATAGATAGCTAAGCTACTAAATAACCTACTAAGTAGCGGTATATTACTTAATAAGAAGAAGAGAGGTAAGCGCTAAATTGTAAGGGGAGAATAGCGCTAGCCTATAGAAGGTACGGAAGTATTTACCGCTCTTTAGGGCGCCTTTAATAAAGCCTCTATACTAAAGTATTTTAACCCCTCTCTTCCGATTATGATTATTACCGACGCTAGCGACGCGGCCTACGCTAGTATCCTCTTATAGCCGGACGCTACTAGTGAGCTATTAGAGCGCTACTAGTACCTAGTCGTATATTACTTTAAGACGTTTATAAGGACGTAGATTAACTACGCTACCTACGATAAGGAGCTTATAACTATCTTAGAGTATTTTGTTACGATCCTACAAGTAGTATTACGTAAGTGCTTCTTTGAAGAGTAGGTGGTAGTAGGTGTTTAGGTAAGATAACTCGAATGTACTATAAATGGTTGTAGACCTTTTAGTAAGATTGTAACATAAGTTAAACACAAGTATGTTAAAGATATCCTTAGTTCCTATATACTAAACGAGTGTTGCTAGCTTACTAGGCTCGCGACGAGCCGGTCGAGTAGCGCTTACTGTCTCGCTATCGAGTAGACGAGTAGTATTACGTATCTCCTATACTGTCTCGCTCGCTTAGCGTCGAGACATACACGTACCTAGGCGCCTTTCCTCTAATTACCTGTGTTCTAGCGTCTGCCCGTAATACTATCCCCCTTCTAGCTTAGCCGTCTCGGCTGAGCCAGATTACAAAAGGTAAGCGTATACCCTTCCTTCCCTACTATCCGTTATGTCTCGGTCCTTAATAAATCGTCTTCGTCTTATATCTGAAATACAACGACTTAGACGTCCCTCCGAATCTCCCTACGACCGTTGCTTCCTGTTTAGTCACTACTACACTATTATAGATGGTTCTTTAAGAGCAAAGTGCTCTAAGTGTATACGCGTTAGGAAACCCTACGTGAACCTTTCCTAGAGTTCCCTTAACAAGACTCGGGAAGATTATTAGAGGAAGGTAGATGATGATAAAGATCTTCTAGTAGAGGTTATAGCGCGATTAATGCGAAACAAGAAGATTCTTCGCTAGGCTACTAAGCGCGCCAAGAAGAAGGCTTAGTGCTTAATGTCTGCGATAGATGCTACTAGAGAGCTAGAAGATCTAGATCTACAGGAGGACTATCCTGCCGCGGACGCGACAGTCGGTCTTTCGCCTACTATGTAGTCTACTCTTAGGCAGCTTAATGATTTTATCGACTTCGGTTCCTCCTCTACCGGTGCGGCTCCGGCGGAAGGTTCCTAGCAAGTCGACTAGGTATTGGTTTGGTTCTTCGTAACCACTAGCGGAATTTGGTAAGTGTCGTTAATTCCGGTATTCTCTGTTTGTACTGACTAGGGTTTCCTTAGTGATAGTCCCTGATTATTCCCTAGCAGGTATCTATGTGATTATTCCTAATCATCGGCGTGAAACAAGGCGCGTGGAATTGTGCAAGCATACTGCTTCTAAACGCATGCAAGACTGTCCTAACTGACATCGGAAGCCTTATATGTGCACCAACGGTCACAGTACTGGAAGTTCTCTAACCTCTCAGTCCTTCTGCAACACCTTTCAGTCTTCTCACCCTGATGTACCCTCCCAGCTCTCTTTTCCTCGTCCCAGAATTCCACGCACCGCCGTTCTTGCCTTAAGTTTTCAGTCTCGTGCGACAAGCGTTCCAGCTGGCATTCCTTCGAAGCTCTCATACCAATCGCAAAGGCGCACTGTCAAGGTTCGTTCCTCCATAGTGCCAGTTTGCTGACGAGCTGCCATAGAACAGCCGACCCGTTAATCAAAGGGAACCACGTCGCGGTCCACAAAATTGTCGACCATTCGAGGCAAGCTAGGCTGTTCGGCATCATATCAGTCGCTCATGCACACGATGTGCTGGACGAGCATGTCCAGGATTTCCAAGTCGATACACTTCTCCCCATCTGCAGACCCGCGCGTTTCGACCACTCGCCTTAGTGCAAGCATGGAGGCGTAGTCTGGTGGAGACAACGACGCGGATACGACTTGGGGCTGGCGATGCTTCCCGGGATTCATCACCACGTACTCGGCTCGCCGCGATCTCGGGCTCATTCCGCAGAAGCGCAGCAGCCATGTTTCTCCCAGCCTCTGCGTCCGTTTCGTCTAGCTGCACGCATCTTGAGAATGCCTCCTCGGCCTCCTGATATTCTGCGAGCTCCAGCAACGCGCAGTAAGAGCAAACCAGCTGCTCGCGGCTTTGACATAATCCTTCGATACAAAGTTGTGCCTGCTCAATGAACGCTGGGCGAGAGCATATTTCTGATGCGAGACCTCCTATGCCTTCTCGTACATCTCGACCGACTAGTCAACGTCGCCAGAATGCAATACAGCCGGGGACCATCTGGAGGCGGTGGATCTCTGGGCGGTCCAGACCAGCTTTCGTCCTCTGCGGCGTCGTTGTCTGACTTCCCGTAACTAGCAAAGAACAATTGCCTCTGTACTCTCTTTCTCGGTAGCTGCCCAGCATAGAGCAGCTTCAGCCCACATTTCCAGGCGCTGATAGATGTCGATTGCAGATCGTAGAGCACCAAGCGACACGCAACGCTCCAGGTCCCTTCTGGTCGGCAAGCCAAGCTGAAAAATATATACGAGCCGATCCTGAGCTGGCGCAGAATCTGACTCCTTTGCTCGGGGCAGAAAGCTTGTCGCAGCTTCCTCACTAACCACCCTCGGCTATGACTTGATCAACTAGCGCTTGAAGTTTGTAGGAGACCTCGTTCAACCGTCCGCGAGCGATAACCTTCGATGCGGCTTCGAACGAGCAGCGCCTGTGTATACACTTGCCAGTTTGAGCTTCCACCTTCCAGCACCCTTGTCGCGTTTGTTTCCTCTCTGGTGAGGCCATCCTGGGGAGATGTGTTTGTGATGGTTCTACCACTCCAATCTACAGCAGACTATGGAGGCTGCCCACGGGGCGAGCTTTCTCTGTCACCAAGATGTCTTACTTGATTGGCTCCGAATCTACCAGCCATTTCAAGCATGGCAAAGAGCATTTCGAGATTTAGAGGAAGTTGGGTCAAGCCTATACTATGCCAGTGCTGTTGGACTTGAAGCAGTGGTAGGGGCACTGTTGGAAGCTGGAGCGGACGTGAAATATTTAAGGAGGACTCTACGGCGACGCGCTTAAGGTGGCGTCGCTTCGGGGGCACGAAAAGGTGGTGCAGAAGCTGATTGAGGCTAGAGCACATGTCAACGTCCAGAACGGACATCACACCAATGCGCTGCTGGCGGCGTCGATCGAAGGCCATGCCAAGATTGTCCACTTACTCCTCGATCATGGAGCTAAGTCGACCACTGATTACAACAATATGACTGCGCTTCACTATACTGTCCTCAGGGGCCACGAAACAGTCGCTCAGGTCATACTGGACGCAGGCACTCCTGTAGACCTACCCATAAAGCGGAGAATCTGGCTTTCGACAGACCAAGATGGCGAACGACTGTAGAGTTCACGAGATGATCCGCGCCTACCATTGTCGAACCGAGGGCTGGAACGGGGCCTCACCCCATTGCATTATGCGACCTTGATTGGGTCCGTTGCCATGACTAAGTTCCTAGTTGACAGAGGTGCAAATCTGAATGCCTTATCTGAATACGGCGAGACTCCTCTTCATCTGGCAGTCAAGCGAGGAGATCATGGCCCTGACTGGACAAAGGGTTTCGTGGATCACTGGAATGACCCAGATCTCAGGGCTGAAAACATACTTGGTATCGTTGACATCGATGACGACGAAGACTATGCCGTTGCGCAAGCCAGCGTAGAAGCCACTCGTAACAGTATCCTCGATATCTTGTTTGCGCACGAGGGAATGGACCTCTCCATCACAGATTGTTTTGGCATCGAACCTTTGCATTGCGTTCCATACGGCCGTCCATTTTCTACGGTCACACTCAGCAGGCTTCTACAGGGTGGCGTCCGAATAGATCATCGGGACATCTCGGGACGAACTGCATTGCATCTTGCATGCTCAGCGGCGAATGTGGACGTCGTTCAACTGTTGATTCGCAAAGGCGCAATGATCCAAAGTGCTGACAATTCAGGATTGAATGCTCTACATTACGCTGCCATTCAGTAGGAACAGTGAAGTAATTAGCCTCATCCTGAGGTGCGCTTCGGAAGAAGGACTCGAAGCATTCGCACAAACGAGCGACTATCACGGCCAAAATGCACTGCACTGTTTGGTGGGAGGACAGGGGTATGTTGACATCGCTGCCGTTGAATGCCTGACGGCGAGCAGCATCCATGTCAACGATCTGACTGACGATGGAGGTGTCCCTTGTCTCAATATTTGACAAGCAATTGGCTTGATCGCTCCAGGCGTAAAGCGAAAATAGTCGACCATATGTTCCGGGTAGGCGCAGATGCATCTTTTAAGACCATGAAAGGCGGCTGTACCCTCGGCCATCTTGCAGCCTCTGCAGATGAGGTTGGCATTGAACTCTTGATGGTCCTAGCAGATCATGGAGTCCACTTGCATGCGGAAGATGATCAAGGGCGCACAGTGTTGCATCAATGCGCTCTGAATGGGTCAATCGCAGAGGAGAATGGGTTGTCGACCGACTCTCGCGATAAGTCTGGAATGACGCTACTGGCATTGGCAACGGAAAAGAAAACGGCCGTTCATGATCCAGAGCTTTGGCGATCGGATCGGTGGGCGAAGATGGAAAGATTGTTGCAGAGCCATGTGATCTCACAGTAAAGGGAGGAACGACACGGCGAACACGGAAGAGCATGGGAAGTACAAGTACATGGGCGCCGCCCGGCGTCAGCGTCCGCAACCATCGAATCTCTGTCCGGCCACGCACACGATGCGGCTATTCAAGTCGACGACTGCGGCAGCAGTTCCACTCGCAACATCTCAACCTGCATGCGACGACCAGGCCCAGACATTATACAATACCACTGTCAGTCACCGGTGAGTTAGCCGTCCCGCCCGTCACATCTACTCGAAGACGTCTGAAACGTCCATCAATGCCTCTGTAGTGTTCATACATGCTCATTCAGTTCGTTTCAGACAATTGCTTCGCACAGCTCGAACCGCCGAAGAGTTGTATGCGCCGAGCAGTCATGTACTTGACGTCTGGTTCAAGAAGTGCTATGAACTAGAGACCAAACGAAGCTCGTCGTCCACATGAATTGGCGCCTACGTACTTTGTTATCTATCTGCGTTTTAATGGTACATATATAACTTCGAAGCCAATGTATCTACTTGCGAAGTGCAGTATCGCAAAGCAACGGGCTACTACCACGGCTCGCAAAGTAGCTCGACCCACGGAGACATAGAAAGCTGCTCGACATCGTTCCGGTTCCTCATTGAGAGGCCGGATAAAACATGCAACTTCGTCAAGCGAGGCGACTTCTAAGAACACTCACGGCTGGATACTCATTTGCTCCATTTTCGATCCGTGATGATATCTGGGCTCTCGTTCTCCACCGTGGGTAGCATGCCTTCGTTCTAATTCCACGTTGCAGTTTGGAAATGCAGAGACTTGATTCGTGTCGTTGAGATGAGTCGTCCAAGTGCCTGGAAGCACCAGACAGTGTTTTCTACACTACATGAACTATCTAGACAGGGTGCAGTCCGCACTTGCATGAGACATGCACGATGCAGGGAATCGTTCTCCAGGCGCGTTGCTTGCGCGACGTGCCCTGCCCAGTCCATTGGTCGCACTGTTATGCAAGACGGTCGATCCAGAGTCGACAAGTGAAAAGCGGTGTGCTAGTTTACACCAAACCGCGTGACTCACAGGTAGTCTCGATGTGAGAGTGTCAGTGCAATCGCGATTGCTAAAGTAATTCAATCTCGAGACTTCGTTCGTTTCGACAGGAGTTCTTCCTAATTAAATTTTATTAGAGCTGCTGAAATCCGTATGTCGTGAGTGGTTCATGTAAACTATTCACCAACTGGTTGCATAGGAAGAACCATAGTCGTCAGAATGGAACGCCTCATCAATAGTCAATACGGTCAGTGTCACGTACTTCTATACTTACTAAAGTTCTAGATTAGATGTGCGACCACGTGAACGCCCTTTTCAGATGCCGCGCGAGACGCGGGTTGAGGCTGAAGTACATCGCGAAATGCGGCGTGGCAAGACAAAGAAATCCAATTATAGTTTGTGCTCAGCGAGTAGACACTTATGTACTATAAGAGGACACTATGACGGACGACTACCCAGAATGTAAGGGGGAAACTCCTCCGGAAACACCATAAGAAACGTATGCAGATAGTTTGGTTCATTGCTAACTAGACCTGAAGCTCTCCATCCTTATTGATTCCAGACTCAATATCTCCCGCTCCCTATTTATATATCGTAAGGTACCGGACCACCTTTTCTAGTGCTTTACGACGAATAAATTCACTATTGAATCTTAGCTAAGGTAAGATTATCTCCAGGAAGAAGCTCTCCTTCGTACGAAAGCACCTGCTCTGCCTCGTCCCATGTCGCCTCTGGTCACTCACGCTGTTCTTCGACACATGGAACAACAGCAGCCTCCAGCGCAGAATCTCTCCCTTCAAGATGTTCGTCACCATAAACCAATTGATTCTTGAAAAGGTCCTTGGGTCTCCAAGCTCGGGCAAGGAGGTCCACGTCGACTACACAATGACAGCCGTGAAGATGCTGTTAGAATCTGTTGTTCCCACAGCGCGGTCGGGCAAGCCATTCCGCTTCGTCTACATTGGTAGCGGCCTAGTACCGATGTACGTATGGGCAGGAGAGCAAAGTCATCCGAGACATGTGCTGATGGTTCCACTCCTCGACTTCAGGCAATGCTTTCTTCTTCCAGGGAAGCATCAGATACGTTCGTGTGAGTGGGGTACCCGACTCTGCTATCATCACTGACATTATCCCTCACAGCTTGATCGTGATGTATTGGACATCAAACAGCAGAACAAAGGTCGTTGGGAGTCATTCGTGGGTAAGGCCATGGTTTGTGGTAGACGTACCACCAAAGGTACGATTCATCTTTCCTGGAGCGTGGATCTACCGGGATACGCTAGGCGCAGCTATGCTCGATGCCGCTCTTAATGGAGGAGAGCCTCGTGTGTTGGAAAATACTGCGCTGAACGCGAGGGATCAAGCGGCTCTGGAAAAGTTAATATCATAGCCGATCGCGGGATCAGCATGTCGGTGAACTAGTCTTGTATGATAAGCCGATTTCCATTCGCACGATATGTACACCTCGGACTGTAGTTCTACAGGTCTTATCTATGACAACTGCAACGTCGACAGGCTTTGTCCCGGCAGACTGAGATTGACTGCGCCCGTCTTGACTACTAGGACAGGGCTCACGTCTGTCCAATCTTCCGAGTCGGTTGGCTGAACAAGTCGTGCTACTTTGGTAGTTCCATTAGGTAATTGACGTTTGACGTCGTTGGTATGCGTCTGATTGTTCATAAACAACACAGTCCATGTCGATCCTTGTTTGGAAGCCACGGCGTTGACTGATGATGGTAGCTGATCTTGCGGTACATCATAGCGTACGCTTCCCGGCCGATGGAAGTACGCAAAGTGCTTCAACATGAAGGCCCTCTTGGTCATATAGAGGTTGTAGTCACGGGTCTTGTTGTAGTTCCCATCAATGTACACCAGACCACTATTGTAGCCTGCCGTCTCGTTGATCGCCGTGGCGCACTGTGCTCTGTCGATCTTTGGGGAGCAAGGTAAGTTCGTAACTGCGGTCCACCGGTCGAAACTCTCGGCTTGAACGATGGTTAGGTATTGCCACACATAGCGAGCTACTATGAGTGCGTTCTTCATGGTTGGATCGTACTGAGCCCCGAACACATCAGACCCGGACCCAGACCTCGCGCTACAACAAGTCTCGGTGAATTTGACAGGACGGAGCTCCTCTCCTGCCGTCAGGTCGCGAACGGACTGATAGTACTCCAGGAGAGAAGCGTCGTCAGGATAGACGTAGTTGTGGACAGCTATATTTTTCATATATGGCGCAGCGTTTGGAAGCTAGACCGGGTCTTCAGGGAATGCTTGTGTGGTGATTTGACTTGTCTCATCGGCCATGATGTCGACATTAGAAGCCGCAGAGCCATCCAACGCGGCGCGAATAGACTTCAAAACGTTCGCTCGTAATGACGGGGCCACTGCCCTGCCCTCCTGGCCGCAGTCCGCTCTGTTATTGTCTGGTTCATTCATCGGACTAATGTACTTTATGTTGATACCCTCTCTCGTCCAGTGGGAGAGCACTGTGCTGATATACTTTGAGAATGGATTTATCCTGGATTTTGTCATGTTCTAGCCGCATGCCGCTCCATTAGTGGCGATGTGCGATGGCGCTGCATTGATGAAGAAAGTAATGTAAGGCACCGCATATTTCTGTGCCAGTTGAAGGAACGTGACGCCCGCATGGTCTCGATTCCAGTCGTAGGTGCCGTTGCGGAATAAGAGAGACTCGACACGGCTGCCATTTGTGACAACCTCTTGTGTGTCATTACCACCATCGCCACCCACATTGTATCGATACGATGACAGGTACAGGCCATTCTCGGAGAACAAGAAATCTCCCAGTTGCTGTTGTTTCTTCAAAGGGAAGTGAATCAGGTCATTGGGCCACCTGGATCGTGTTAGTACCAAAATGATGGGTACTAATTATTGTCGTACCCAAACGAGATAAGAGTCTGCTTTGGTTCATTGTAGATACTGACTGCGACTTGTGAGCTATCGTCTGCTATGAGGGCTGCGAACTCACCTTGGTAAACTTTTGCGGTGCACAGAGAGACTGTGGTTAACACTGCTAGTGCGGATAACTGTACGGCTTTCATTTTGAAGTAACGGAACTGAGTACATATCCGGATACAAGAACCCACGGCTTTGTCTTCGATGTTGTTCCCGTACCGCAACATGAAAGACAGTGGATCGAGTCGGACGATGACATTACATATATTTTACCGTGAATATAGCCCCGTACCTCTTATTGGAGGAAAATGTAGGAACCGCAATAAGCTTTCATCTCCTCTCTCGCCCCCGGGAGATCGTTCTATCGAAGGGCAAGTGATGTTGCTAAAGGATCTAGTGTGCCGGGAGGCGGAGGAGTATCAGTTACATCTAGAGATCGTCGGTTATAATACGTCTTAGATCTGCACGAATTCGAGCTTATACTGAAATGTCTAGGCAAGATCTAAGAACTACACTATCGATGTAACCCAAGACTTTGGGAGGTCATATAGAAGACCGCTAGTTTAACGACCCAGATTAATACGGGCAGATGGCCGTTGAAGTTTCCCGGCTCTATCTAGCTTCCTGTCGACACCTTAAGGGCGAGTATAGCATGGAAGCTCAACGGCGGCGAACGGTATCTTCGAGCTCTAGTCTAGAAGCATATAAGTAGCATTAGTAGCCTAAGTAGCTCGTCGCCTAGTCTATCGTTAGTGTAATCCGCTCTAGCATTAGAGCCCGAGTCGGCGTTCTCGTCCGAAATCTTCGCCAATCTCTCTTCGGCGAGTCGATAGACGGTAACCTATTGCCTGTACTGTTTGTTCGTTAGCTCGATAACATCCTCCGGCCGTAGGGCGCCGTCGGGTTTGCTAACTTAGGTGGCTGTACTAGCTACGACGCGATGCAGATAGCGTACGAGTTATTTCGCAGATCGGAAGTAAGTACGTCTTCAGCGTCTCTGCCTCTTTCTATGGGTCAAACGGCCGAGTCTTTCCAACTGGACTGGAACCGACCGAGCGATACGCGGCATGGCCAGGTCAGGAGTACAGTCTACACCGCCGAAGTAAGAACCGTGGGCCTTCCATAGGGCACGCTCGAGCTCATTGACGATGCCATGCAACACTGGCTCCTCCTCTGTTAAACTCACCGGCCAAGGCATCAGGCGAGTTGACACTGTAGATCGCACGGGGCATGAACCAGCATCATGAATGCATCTCGCATTTCTTCGCTTCGCGATCAACATTAGTTGTGGATTACCGAAACACTGCTGCCCCCGAATCTTGCGCTATCATGGCGGGATGTCGACGGGAGCTCCCAATCACGCAATATACGCGGCGATCCTGGATACCGAATGCGACAGATTTGAGCCTTTTGGGGTCTTTCTGTGATCAATTTGACAGCCATGGCGTAAATGACTGTGAGAGCTTGTGACGAGGAGACTGTCTCCGCTTATGCGAGCGTATGGAAGCTGAGCGCTGCACAATATTTTGACGATCTACCGTGTAGGGGAAGATGGTGGGCGTGATTAAGGAAACAGACTTCGATATACACTGAATGATCATCGATGCAAATACGATCATCGAAGATGAGGCTACAGGCTCAACGCGCTAGCTTGTACAGGTTGAGAAGCAATCGCTGAACGCTGAGGTTCTGGAGCTTGTTCGCGCTGGCCCTTGAAGGCCGATGACCAATGACAAAATCACTGCGTACAGACTCATGTGCAGGGTGGCCTTACGCCTTACAGGATGTGAGGGAACCAGGGTTCGCGTCGACTCACCCTCTTCCACATACGTACTCGGAAGACTCCGTCCTGCTCGCTCGCGAAGACTTTCTTCCGACGCCGCAGCCCGCTGACGCTGCATTCTTTTCCACATCGGTCCAGGCCAATCGCGGGGGTTATGAATCCCAACCAAAATTTAGAAATACTGTAATACCCGCGTAGTCGTTGGTTGATCGGAAAGGACCACCTACATCGAATAAGGTAGCAGGCTGCTACTCAAGATTAGCTAGGATCACCGATAGACGGCGGAGAACTCACAATTAGCGGCTGGCTATAGCTGCAACCGTATACACGTTCGTAGTAAAGGGGCGTTCGCTCGTCTATACCACATCGATCTGCATTATCAGAAGACACCCCTCAACAACGGATAAAAGCGCTGGCGGAACCTAAAGGGCCAGCTAGTCAAGTCGCTAGGGAATCGATTAGCTACTGCTACGACGATAAGCAACGATAAGGTTCGCGCACCTCAGACCTTCGTGCTAGGGCACGTAGTGTGATGGAGCTAATGCCGGTTCCCGTAACGCCGTACAGGACAACCCCTATGACCCACGAGGAGTACTTGGGCTAACTAAGATAAGCTAGCTCTCCGACGATAGTAGCATCGATAGAAAGTACCGCACAGGTCAGAAGTATACGAGTCGTATACTCCTAGGTCTCTCTCAGCTAGACGATCTGCCGCCATTGCACTGAACCTACTGTATCTGGGCTGCCAAGGTTATAGCCACAATACACCAGCCCGGATATCGCTGTAATGATGGGCAGGACTTGCTGGGCTCACCGCGTATATGTTGGTGGGCGAAGCATCTCGATGCCTGTCACTCCTCGTCCATGGCTAGGCAAACACGATGTGTTTGCATCTGGGACCTAGTGTTTGCCATTTGACTTCAGTTCTCGGGCAGATATGTATCTTCTCTCTTGCGAATTGCAAAGAACCGTGTAGATTCCACCCACAGTACGGAGAATGCGGAGCTCAGGCGCTGATGCGAGATGTGGGGATAAAATTGAGATATACCGGCCGAGCGCCTTTCGTCGCGAACGAAGCGCCGCACACGTTGAACCAAACGGAAGAGTCCGCGAACTTAGCTTTCAACCCCGCCAAGACGCTGAACGGCGGACCCCGCCGCGCAGCGTTCAGGCTTTCTTGATACTTCATTTTCCCTCTCTTCCAATCCCCCCAACATCTCAATGTCTAATCATTTATCCTCACACGACGTCGCATCTCAGGTTATAGACTTGTTCTTACAACTTGAACGTACTCATGCCCTTGGCCACTAGGTATGCAGAGCGCTGTCTGATCGAGAGCGCGTGCTGACCAAAGCACAGTGTCTCCGAGCCACGGTGTTAGACTTCATCAAGCGAGACCAGACAGGATTTCGAGACGAGTTGTCGACACCAACCAAGTCCCAGTCGAAGAAGCGACCGAAGATTGATGCTCTTGACCTTACGCTAAGAGACCATGCGACAAGATTTCTCGCGGATAAGTTCTCAAATGATCGACGTCCAGAGACGAAGAGCTTCTCCGAGGCACTTGGGCGCCTTAAAAGCGGCTCTAGCATAGCGCTTGAAGCGTACACGGTTCCTCCTAATCAAGAGACTAGTTCCTTCGATTTAGCTACACGCACTGCCTCCGGTAACCAAACCAGGCAAAAATCAGTCATGGAGAGATACGATCGAGCCGAGCAGCAATCCCACTTCTGGGAGAGCAGTAGACGTCTGTCCTTACTCTGGGTTGTGTATGAAATCGAAAGACTGCAGCCAGTAGCCCACCGAAAACAGACGCCGGCAGGACGCAGAGAGACCCCTGTTACGGCTGCGGAGCGTAAGTTTTCAGAGCTGTCCGACGGTCCTGTGGAACGCGCGAGAGATTTGCGGAAGAGAGCTCGCGTTTATTTGGATATTGCAACGCAAACCAATGGCTTAGGTATGCTCCTTGTGCTTGGGACGCAATCTAGAGATTTATATGTGACTCTTGGTCTGTTGCGCTGCACTTGTCTGGCTGACAAATATCAGTTGGGAGAATAGAATCACCGACACGGCTGCACCACTGATTTGGGAGTTTTGTAAGGAACAGTTGGAATGCGTAACGCGCACGGCAGAGACCTTTCAGCCTGTTGCGTGCGAAATGCTCAAAAGGCAGTTCACGCGTTGCGACATCGACCCTGCTAAGCTTCACAAAGACGGCCATCTCTTCTTTCAGCATTTCATACAGCAGCCGACGGTGGGAATTCGTCACCGCCAAAACACCACCTTGGAGACTTTGGCTGCCGTTGCAGCTGGTGAAATGCAAGCAGGAAGTATGGCTGAGGCAGGCCATGACAGAGCAGTGTTACCCAACACACGGAGAGGTTTCGCCATTTCGTCGAATTTGCGGATCGAAGGCTTCTTTGGCCCGGAGCAAAATCCACTGTCGTGCCCTCTCGGCCGATGAGACCCGGGTCCACGTCGGAGGAGATCGCGTTGGGAAAAAACGATCGGTTTGCAGCGTTACCAGCATCCAGAGCATTCGAAAGCATCCGTGGATCGACGAGAGTGTCGTCGTTGTTGGAAGAGACATGGTGATGAGCCAGGAAAGAACTTGAAGCGAAGGCATTCTGAGGGAAAGATGAACAGGCTGGGCCATGGATCTTATACAGACAGGCCATGCACCGTGCCCTGGAGGTGGGACTCCTCGGCACAGCCGCACAACGGGAAACGATGACACCACGCACTACCGCCAGCCAGTCATTTCTTGTCGGCGATAGGCAGAAGTCTATTTCCGCGGGCTGCACAACGACCTGCCGCTCATCGACTGGCTGTCGCCATCGGGCCTGGACGTGAATACCCCCGACACGGTCCAAGCCTTGTTGGTCGGCAAAAGACCATTCGCTGCCGGCTCTCCTTAACCAACACAACACCGGCTCGAAGTGCACTCCTCAAACCGTGCTTGTATGATCTCGCATAGCTCCGCCTCAGCGCCGCCTGCCGAAGAAGGAATGTCGCGCCGTGTCTGGAGGCCTACTGAAATCTGTTCGTGGTGAATGGAGACGAATGGAGCGAACGCCTCTAGCTCCTCGCTGACCTCGAGCGTGACTTCATCTCCTTCCATCCACTCTTCACGGCACACTGGCCTTCAGTCTCCTGCAGTCTCGCTCGAAGGGTAGATGCTTGTGTTGCGAGATCACGGCGTGATAACAGAAAGGTGCCGTTGTTATCACCTAACTCGCGCCTTGGTCGATTGCCGGATCATTCCGCCCAAAATCTCCGACAAGGTCTTCCCCAGCATCGCTGGAGCTTTCCGCATCGAAAGGTCCTTCAGAGACCTTGCCATCGTTGCCATAGTAGATCTCGAGGGCATGCTGCGAGTGTTGGCCGATAGCACGCTCAAGCAGAGCAACAGCAGAGATTTGGCACGCTCTGTCTTCTTTCAGCATTTCCTGCACTGCTGCGTGTTGTAGTCGCTCTAACTCGATGATCCGATCTGCGTATTGACGGACTTGCTTAGCAGCCCGGGTCTCAAGAAGATCTTTGTTGGTTTTCATATTTTCGGTAGCAAGTTCCGCGTTCTGCCGTAGTAACGCAAGCTGCTTCGAAGCAGCCTCGTCTTGAAGAAGTGTCATGAGTCTCTCGGCATCAAGTAGATACTGGCGGACCCGATTAACTGTGACGCGTATCCTGTGCACTGCCTTGTGACGTAATTGTGCCATCGAGTCAAGGACCCGCGTGGGTTCCTTTCCCGCACGTGCTTTCTTCCCGCACGGGTTTCTTTCCCGTACGGGCTCTCTTCCCGCAAGGGCTTGGCTCCGGCAGGGATTGAAGCTCACCCTGACTTGTGTGTACCGAAGCTTGCATGAACGGCTGCATGTAATCGCTTCTCTATAACGTGTTTGGGTATGATTCGCCTGCCTCGTCCCGCGCCTCCCGCATGCAGATGTTTGTGCAGGATCGGGAACTGACGAGCGACGAAACATGCAGCTAAATCTATTTGTTCTCGTTAGCTACAGTACCACTATTCGTCGAGCCTTGCACTTTGTTGGAGCCTGTTGATTCCTTGGAGGGCTCCTTCGTAAATCTCGGGAAACTACAGTTGATTTATTAGATAGCGCTGCTCGTGTAGGTGCTGGTGGGTTCGTCGAAAATTTCAGCTGTGCCGGGAATGCAGAGTGCTCAATATGGAATTGGGGGAAGGCTTGGTCGAATGTACTCTATCAGCGACCGGTGAAGCATCAAATCTTACTTGGCGGCCAGTCGAGAGGTTTGGGAGGTATGGAAGCGCTGGAAATGGGGGTTACACGAACTACTCTTCCTATTCTCCATTTTCGACTCCCAAACAACCCCTTAGAATGATGCAGGAAGTCACCAGCCACTAATGACCCAAGAAGCATTCATTATTTGCTTGCAGCTTTCGTCGAGACATCTGTTGTGATTAGCGGACTACCAAAAGCTACCGTCTTATTCTGGACGACGGATCCGGCATGCATACTGCAAGCCAGTACACTTGGGTGAGTGAACCATGCTCTTTGCTGTGCCGCACTCCTGCTTCCGGTCGTCTCTAGACTGTACTGCCGTCCTTGAAGCACGCCACGCCTGCACGACTGTATTGGAGGAGTGTAATCAACCAATCGACGAAAGCCACGTTGTGGGTTCAACATATCGATATGAAAGTTCATACTGCTATTACGTCTACGTCTGCGATATTTCACCAATAGAACTTCGCCACGATGTTCTCACGATGTCTCTGGGAAGGTCGAAAGACGGCTTGGGAAGATAGCCATCTTTTATGTTGAACTGATTCTCCGCTAACACTAACGCCTGAACTTTGTCGGCCACTTCAGAATGTCCACGTGGAAACAAACAGATGTTTCGAGAGATGCTCGACCTCACACTCCTGCACCCGCAAACCAGGATGGATTCAAAATGACGACGAAAGGTGCATTCGAAAACTTGATTGCGGCAGCCAAAGTATTGGCCTCTAGCGAAACGATAGGTAGCGTCGTCAGCCTCTTTGATAAAATCCCAGATCTAGAAGCGAGTATAAAATCGAAGGACGAGCAGATGATGGACATGGATGTAAAAATGGAGAAGGAAGTAGAGAAGCACAAGACTGCACATAAGGAGTCTCTCCTGGTGTATGATGCCGCAAAGGACGATTTGAAGTCTGAAGTCGCAAATTCAAAGGCGCTTGTCGCCTCTCTGCAAAGCAAGATAGAAGAGAAGGATGCGGCAATTGAGACGCTGAAGACCGATGAAGCGGATCTCAAGGCCAGAATCGAGAAACTCAAAGCTTCTGTAGATACGCAAAAGGAAAAAGCAAAGAAGTCTACTGCTCTGGTTACTGAATTGAGAGAGTCTGTAAAGGAGAGCAAAGCGGACCAAGACAGGCTGCAAGATGCCTTTCAAAAGCAACAGAATTTGCTGTCCCAGTCAGAGGCGGGTCTGAAGAGATCACAGAACGAATACGAGATTTTGAGGAAGGAAAGTTCATCGATGTCACGACGATTGGAAGGCATGCGGAGTCTAACTGTATCTCTAAGCGATGGGGATCCCATGGCTACGTAAGATATGCCACTTGTACCAATTCCAGTTGAAATCTGACGCTTATGCAACAGGATCACGAAGCTGGACGACGTGTGGTTGGCAGTTTCTGCCTTAGTCTGTTCAACGTTCTTCCGAGACTTACCAAACAGCGTGTTTCAGGTTTGGCTACGCTCCGCTGCTTCAGTAGGGTAGCGACTGACTTCCAAATTCAGAACCAGGCCATTTGGAATGGTTTAAAGCAATCACGCTACGACGAACTCGCCTTGCCAATACCACAAAGCAATACAAACGCAGCCAAGCAGATGCGATGTGTAGCTATCATGGCAAATATTGCACGTGCTATCGACACCTACATATTGCAGCCGACTGATTTCCTGCCCTCGAACGGCGGCCTCCGCGGGTTGCTCGTCCGGCAAGCGCAGGATGAGAGTCGGAAGGAGGCGGCGCTTCGTGCGATGATTCAGGCGCTGCTCCCAACGCAGCAGGACACTGCCGCGACTAGCCGAATTGATGAGGCATGCAACGATGTGATGCATGACGTTGGCGGACTGCTTCCACGCGAGGCGGTGGCGACCTTCAAGGGCGAGCTAACGGATATTGTAGAAAACACACGCGACATTTGGCGACAGGTGCGACGATCGAGGGACGCCGTGGAGCCTAGCTTCGTTCGGACGGAGTATTCTGACTGGCACTGGCACCAACTACAGTTCGAAGGGGACAAAGCAATCGTTTTGGACAGCGCGCCGAGCACGAATACAAGCATGGATGAATCTTTATTCGCCGTTTTCCCACAATTCAACTTATTGCATGAAGAGGCCCAGGGACCGGTAACCCACGGCGTACTGCTAATGCGATCGCTGGTGGAAGAAGCGAGACGAGAGTTGGATCCACAGCCTTCAAGCCCCCGAGTCGGAAGAAGCAACTCCATTCTGGCCAGATTTCAGATACCTCGTAGAGTACCACTCGAAACCTATTCTGGGCATGGGCCAGAAGCGAAGTCTTTTTTAGAGCAACAGTCTTCCGAGAAGCGTTCGGATGGTCCGGAAGGCGATTGAGGAGGTCAACAAAGTCGATCTGATGATGGAGGTATAGGCATACGTACATATTCTGAAGGCCATGGGTATGTAACGTAGCTGGACAAACGTAAAGTGAGCGTGCGTCGAATCACAAAATGAATGGGATTCACCGTGACTCTTCCGTCCAGTACCCAGCTCTGCTGTTTCGCCACTCATGCATGCCGTCAGTATGAACACAGGTTACCCACATCGCAACCGAATGTTATGTTCTCGTTGAGCATGACTCAACAAGTGCTCAACACTGTTGAGCGGAACAGCTTGGACCTTACACCGCGGATGTAGACAGCATATCGGAGTTAGAAATGCACATCGGATCATCTGGCCGTGATCGTTGGCCAATAGAAACGATCACTTCTTATCGTTTGGACCTATCCGCTCCGTTGCCAGGCTTGACTAGTTTGTTATCTGCGGTATTCGAGACCTATGCTGTGACCCTGGTTGAGGTCCCGGCTGAGGTCTGACCAGCTTTCGACCTTGGGTGCCCTCGGATGAATGTGGATGGAGAAGGAAGCTCCGCCTCGGAATCTGGATCGGGCTGTATAGAGCGAGCAGCATGCTAGCCGGGTGGGATGACATTTTCGTATCTCGCTGCTGACACTGTCTCCTCGAGCCGCGAAGCTATTCGGTCATGCGATTTAGAACTTTTCTTTTCCGGCGCCCGGACCGATAGTAGAGTTTCCGCAGCCTATACGCCGTAGACATCTATAGCACTATAACCGAGATAGAAGATCGAATAGGCTACGCGTCCTAAGGCACGATTAGCCGCTTTATCTATCTTTACGGCCGCGGTTAGCGACTTAAGCGATACTACTAAGACCCGAATAGCCTCTTCTAGTAATAAGAATAAATACTATACCTAACTATAATAATTCCTTACCCCTTACTATAGGTAGTATAGGACTACCTATTCGAGTTTATAGCGGATTATATCTAATAGCCTCTATTACTTATCTCTATAGGCGCCCTTATCTTAATACGTTATAAGATTAGTTAGTAATATCTTAGTAATAAGCGGCG
Source organism: Extremus antarcticus (assembly GCA_033117895.1). NCBI lineage: Eukaryota > Fungi > Ascomycota > Dothideomycetes > Mycosphaerellales > Extremaceae > Extremus > Extremus antarcticus. The sequence goes on along the minus strand of JAWDJX010000073.1, from coordinate 49,730 downwards.
ACGTAATAGTAGTTAGTCGGATAGCTACCTATACTATTATTAATAGTTATAGCTTAGCTATTACTATATATAGGGTAGGATAGAAGAAGGCTAATATACTAAGGCGCTAATTTGAGGTAATAGTCTCTAAAGCCTCTAGATACTTATTTAGGAAGCCGAGCTTATACGAGTCCTCGAATTAGTATTCTCTAATAATAAAGATAAGTATAGCTTAAGAAGGCGCGTTATACTCCTACTATACGTTAAGCGTCTACCTCGAATCGATAATTACGTTACTTAATCTAAAGTCGGTATTTAGTAGATTCGTAGATATTATATTAAGTAAGTTAAATATATCTTAGAAGCCTTTAGTAAGACTCTAACTAGCTTTAATAAAGGTTATATTAACTAAAAAAAAATCGTTTATAGTATCTATTAGATCTAAAAGTATTAGGTAGTCTATAGGTATAGTAAGGTTAATAGGGCTAGAGGTAGATAAAGATAAGAATTATAAGAGGTTTAGTAGAAAGAAGTTTATAAGACTAGGTCCTTAGTCTTATATAGATAATATATATAGTATAGTATAGTACTAATAGATATTATTATATAGCTACCTACTCGCTTAGTCGATCCGTTATAAGTATCTAATTGTATATTAATAGCTATTAAGAGAAGGCGATATATAGCTAAATATTCTATTTTAGGTCTATCTTAGAGTTAGTATATAGAATATTAAGAAGCCGCTTTCTTCTAGTACTTTAGGCTAACGATTTATATTACTAAGCTAGTATTAACGATTACGCTATATTAGATAGTAAAGTAATTAAATTCTACGACTAGCGATTATTTCGAATAAACTACTAAGTATCTCGATCGACTATAGTAAAGTACCTAAATATAGACTTATAAGCTAAGGGTAGAAGATACTACTATAGTTATTTAGTACCTCTACTAACGTTTAGTATACCTTAAGACCGTCTATCTTAAAGCGTAATATTATACGATCTACTACGTATTAAGCTTCCGATCTACTAGTAATTAGATCTTAGTCGAGTAAATTATAAAGCTATAGTACTCTTTAAGAGTAAGCTTCTATATATTAAGAGTATAGGCTTCTTAAGGATATCGAGTAATCTCTAGTAATATACCTTTAAGGTAGAGTATTCTAAAGACCTAATATAGTCCTAGTAGAGAGCTATAGATTATTACCTAGCTAATTAGAATAACTAGAGGTAAGAGTTAAGGAGAGAGTATATTAGTAATTAAGTAAATAGAAGGGAATATAGTATATAGTTGTTTATAGATTAATATATATATAAGCTCTCTCTTTTATATATAAGTAGATATTAATACTAAGCTAGATTAGGCTTAGTAGGCTTAGACTTAATAGAGTCTCGGCTAAAGGTATATATATATAAGATAGAGTACGCCGAGTACTCTTTATAACGTATAGAATTTCGTTACTATTCGTAGGTCGTACTAATATATAAGTACTTTCTTCTAATATTTAGGCTAGAGAAAGCCTCTACTAAGAGAGCTTCCTTTACCTCTTTTTCTCTAAGGACTTCTATTATAACTTTACCTATTAGTAGCTAACTACTCTTACTTAGACTAACGAGAATATTTACCTAGAATAATTTTAGCTCCCTAGTTACTTTATATAGATTAGTATTAGTTATCTACTATACCTAATTATATATTATATTCTCTCCTTAATCCTACTCCTTCTTAAACTATTCTAAATAAAGGGTTTTATAATTTAGATTACCTATATAAGCTATACTTTCCTTTCTATAATTAATAAGTTTAGTAAGGATAAGTCGCTCTACTTAACGAACGTAAGCTACGCCTCTAATCTAGCGGATTAGTACTAGGTTAAATCCGCGTTCTAACTAGATAAAGGTAAATTATATATCTATAATCTACTTAGTATATCCTATCTTAAGAAAGCCCGGGCCTTTATCTCTTCTAAGTATATATATAAAGTATTCTATCTATAAAATCGCTTTACTCTAACGGTAATCTTAGGGCGTAATAAAGATCGTCTCTTTTACTACGTAGGACGTAGGGTAGAAACCGTTATTATAGAGAAAGACTATAGATAAGTAGGGATATAAGATTAAGGCTACTAACTAATTTATATAGCTACTTATAAGTAACGTTATCTAAGCGACCTATCTTCTTAGCCGTCTTTCTATACGCCTACTTATATTAATAGAGCTATAAATCTCTTTAAATTCTATTATAACTCTTCTATAGTAGTTTAGCTAGCTAGTATTATTAATTTTAGTTAAGATACTAGAGCTCTATCCGACGAATTAATAACTTACGTATACTACTAGAAATCTTTACTTTTAGCTAGATAAATATAAGTAAAATACGTCTCGTAAGGCCTAACGTTCTTAAATAAGAGAAAGCGAGACGTATAATCTATAGTAGGTAAGAAGGATATTAAAATTATAGCTCTACTATAATTAAGGTTATAGAGCGAAAGTATAGTATATATCGTAATATAGATAGAGTTAATAAGGTAAGTAGGCGACGTACTCTTCTCTATACTCGGTTACGTAATTATTATACTATTAACGGCGCGGCTCTCGTTATTCTATAATACTAATTCCTATCTTTAGGATACTCTATATACTATAGTATACTCCGAGCCTATTTAATATATTATATAATATTATATATACGTACGTATAATACTAAAGAATAGCGTAGATTTATATCTATTAGTAAATATATATAATCTTTAGTAATTTATCCTAAATAAAGAGCTTTTATACCCCTAGTAGTAGTAGCGGTAAGAAGATAATATATCGAAGTTAATAATATAAAGATATTCTAATCTTTATCCCTATCTTCGTTATATCGATTAACTATAACTAAATCTCCTATTCTAGTATACGACTAAGTAAGAAATTTAGTTTCTAGTAGAGATTACCTTTAAATAAATAATAGATATCTAACTTCCCCTAGGTATAATTCTATAACGCGCTAGAATTTATAGTATTAGAGGGTTTAAAGATAGCGTAGAAGGTAGTATTAAGAATTAGTATAGAAGGTATTAATAATTAGAGTAAGTAGGATCCCGCTATTATATAAGAAGTATAGAGCGCCGGTATATAGTAATAATCTAAGTATCTACTATAAAATATTATAAATTACTATAGAATATAACGTTTACTAGAAGTATATATAATACTATATTAAGATATCTCTATAAATCTAAACTCTAGTAATATTTTATAAACGTCTCTCTTTAAGATAAGTTTAATACGTATAAGCGATATACTAATAGGTATAACTATATTATAACCTAGCTAAAGAGTATTAATATCTACTATTTATATATTTTCCCGTATCTTTCGTCTTACTAAATAGATAGGATATAGTCTTAACTATTATATAATAAGACTTTTAGTCTCCTTATATACTTATATTAAGCTATTCTATAGCTATTAAGAGTAAAATTTTAATTCTACTCGTCTTTATATAGATTAGGGTTACCTCTTTTAAGGATCTAGTAAGATATATTTTAGAAGCTAGTAATCTTATTAGTCTAGCCCTTATTAGAATACTTAGTACGTAGTACTAAGTAGTTAGCTATAGAATAGCCTTCTAATTAGTCTAATTCTAGTAGTCTAAGTAGATATATCTAGTAGAATATAATTACCTTATTTAGAAGGTCGATACGAGCTAAGTAAGGCTAGAAGGAGATATTTATTTAGTTTTTTAAGCGCGTTAGACGTAGGTATAGCGTATTATACCTTATATTTACTACTAGCTACTATTCAGAGACCTCTATTAGTATAATTTAGTAGATATAACCTTATTACTATAGCTTAATACGTTCTCTAAGTAGTCGTAACTAACGACGTTACTATATACCGCTAAAATCTACTATTTAGTTAGCTAAAGGAGCTATAGAGCTAGATAAGCTAGAGCCTCTATAATAGCTAGATACTTACTATATTTATCTTTAGTAGATAATTCGCTTTTACCTTCCTATTCCGGCCTATTAAGACTAGTAAGACTACTAGTTTAAGGCTCTATAGACCCTTATTCTACTAGAATTAGGTCTATTCTAATAAGGACTAGACTAATAAGATTACTACTAGAAGCGAGTCTAACTATTATATTACTAATATTAGCTATATACTAGCCCTCTAGTTTATAGTCTAATATAGCTTATACTATAGTATTCGTAGAAGACTTACCTACCTTAATAGACTCTAAACTAGTTCTAAATAAGGATAAAGCGCTAATAGCCTTATTATTATTATCTTTAATAACTATAGCGTAAAGTCCTAGTAGAGTAAGTTACCTCCGCTCTAAACGGTACTATAGTAGACTTAAAAGACTATAGGTTTACTTAAATAATAACGCTTTCGTTTAGGTAATCAAGTCGAAGCGTCTATTATCTTTAAACTTTATAGATCTTTATCTCTAATACTTTATTAAACCTCTCGATAATTAGTATAATTATCTTAACTAAGCCTCGCTATATCTATAAATCTAGTAAGTAAGAATTAAAGTCTAACTAGAGTAACGTTCTAACCTCGAGAAGCTACTATAACTATTAAATTAGTAGTTATTTAGAAATTTTATATAATATCCTAGAGGTCTATAGTATTAGAAGCTACGTATACGATTATACTATAGTTATCTACGACTCCTTTAATATAGATAGCTATAATCTAGTTAGCGTCGTCTCTATTAGTAGTAATAAATATAAGGTTATCTACTAAGTATATCTTACGATAGACTAGTAAATTCCGAGTACTATTATCTAAAGTAAATACGTTCTCTAATAGTTTCTCTATAATCTCCTAAGTAGACTATAGAAGAGTTATATTCTCTATAGCTTTTATTCTAGCCTATATATAGCGCTCTATTCTTACTCTAAGTAAGAAGTATATAGTATAAAGAGTACGTATATAGGTAAGAGAGTCCTAATAGACTTCGACTATTACTTATTATATAGTCCTTTACTTATCTAGAGTTAATTAGTACTAGTAACGTCTAGGCTAGATTTACCTAAATTACTACCTTAACTAATAAAAAGCTAAAGTTAGTATTAGACTAGTAAGCGGCCTAGCTAATAGGAAGTAAGTTAGCGATCTTACGTTAGTAGCGTTTACTAGTCTAACGCCGAAATTACTTAGAAGCTTATATTATTCGTTTAATTCTTCTAGTAGAATACGCTATATCGTATTATATACTACGGACGTACTAAAATATATTAAGGTTAAAGAATTAGCTTATATCTCCGCTATATACTAAGAAAGCGGCTAATTATTCTCGACTACGTTATACGTATATTATTTATATTAAAAATAGCGTAGTACTCCTCCCTATATCCTCGACTACTTTATAGGTTTACTTAATTTATTATATATACCTAAGACCTATAATAGTTCGTATTATAACTATATCTTTACTTCTACTAGCTATAGTCTATAATAGATATTCTTCTATATTAATTTAAAGACTAAGCTAGACTATTAGATATTATTAATAGTCTACTATCGTAAGAACTTAATAGCTATATTTTACTTCTATAACTAGTAGTCTATAGTAACTAATCTACTAGAAAGAGCTTAGTCCTTAAAGATATATTAGAAGTTACTTTTCTAACGAAGAATAACCTTTATACTTACTTTATAATAGAGGTTATACTTCGTAGAGATACTAAGAGTCGCGTTTATATTACTATCTTACTTAATAGTAATCGAACGAACGAAGAGAAAAAGGAGCTTTAGGGTTTTAAAGTACCGACTTCTAGTTTAGAAGACCTTTCTAGCCTAGTAGAGATAGTAAAAGATAGAATAGGTCTTAATCGTAATAGTAAGGTATTTAGTAAGGATATACTAAGAATCGAGCTTTTAGGCCTAGACTAGCCTTATTTAATACTTATCGACCTTCTAGGTCTAATTTACGCTAAAAGTAAGTAATAATCTACTTAGGGCGTATATCTAGTATTATTACTTATTTGCGATTATATCGCTAATTCTCGATCTATTATTCTTATAGTAGTATTAGCTAAGAGTAACTATACCTTCTAGATCGTAACTAGGTTTATAAGATAGGTTAATCCTAAAGGCCTTTAAACTCTTAGTATAATAGTAAAGCCTAATACGCTTTACGTTAGATCTAATAGCGAGGCCGCGTATTTAAGCCTAGCTCGTAATAAAGACGTTTTATTCTAACTCGGATAGTACGTTCTATAGAACTAAGATTTCGATAGAACGCGTAATAGGTTATATATCGTATACTAAGCCTAGAGAGCCTCTATAAGTTTTATATAGTGTTCTCGACGCGTCTACCTTAATATATAAATATTAGTAGTTAGCTCGTCCTTAAAGTAACTATAGCGGTTTATATAGCTCCCTAAGGGAGCCGGCTATAGCTATAGACGTATAACCGTATTAAGGCGTTATTATTCTACTCGTCTTATTTAAGTAGAGCTATCGTAGTAGAAATTAGCGTATCTATCTATACGATTTAGAGTATCTAATAAATAAGTAATAAATAGAGCTTAGTATACTTATTAGTAAATAAGTAAATAAGTAGCGGTCCTTATAAGTATTAAGTAAGTAAGTAGATAGGTTATAAATATTAAGCGCTTATTAAGTAAGGTAGATACCTAAGATTATAGCTATACTACTAATATCCTTTCTAAAGGGGAAGATTACTAAAGCGGGGCGGCTCGAGCCGCTACTAAGTCGTCTAGATTAGGAAGGTAGGTCCTAAAAGTAAGTAGTATTAAGTAAGTAAGTAAGCCTTACTTAACTACTTATAAACTAAGTAAGTAAGCTAGCTAACTAAGTTAAGTAAGTACTAGACCTATCTAAGTACTACTTACTTATTTATTAGATACCCTAATACGATTAAGAGTATTAAGATATCGTACGAGCTATTAAATAAGCTATATCTCTCTTAAATAGCTCGTTTAGGTCTATAGTAAGCGCTAGACGTAGAGTAGGAGTAGGTAAGTTACTTATAGTATATCTTATACCTATAGGGACTCTTTCTAATCTAGTAGTTACTATTATAGTTTATATACGATTATATAGTTAGTAATCTAACTACTTACTTAGACGAAGTAGCTCTTAAATAATATAACGCCTTCTAGATCGATACTTTATATATAACGAGATATTAAGTATTACTATAAAGGGAGTAGTCTTAGAAGGTCGTAAGAGACTTTACTAGCTAGAGGAGTAATTATCTAAGGGTAATATAGCGCGTAAGAGCTATTAATTAGGACGTAATAAAGCTCTATATAGTAGATAAGAGCGTAACTAACGAGAAGACTAGCTATTAGAAGCGTAGATAGGCTTTAGTTAGTCTTAATTATATCTATCTAAGGATACTACGACGCTCTAAATAATAGTTAATACTACTAGCTCTTATAATTAATAGGTACTTACCTAAGCTACTAATTATATAAGGTAGCGTTAATCGAGAGGTCTTTATCTAGTAGCTACTAAATAAGGTTACCGCCTTCCTATCGTTTAGAGCTATTATTGTTATAGATAACGCCTCGATCTACTACGACCTTAGCCTCGAAGGGATACTAATAGCTAGAGCTATAAGAACTAAGTACCTACTACTATACTTACCTAACTTTAACCCTATTAAAAATACCTTTAATACGCTAAAGACGTAGATCTAGCGCTACTAGGACTAGGTTATACTATTCTATAAATTTAATAACTTCCTCTAGTATACTATAAGCCTTATTAGGTAATAATATAAGTAGCTACTTTAGGAACTATTATTATAACGTATAAAGGAAAGTAGAGGGTTAGAAGGTAGAGGGTTAGAAGATAGAAGGTATAAGGTCTAAATTAAGCCTAGTTAGCGTATAACTTAGCTTATTTAGGTAGTTATAATAGGCGAGTCTTAAATATTACCGGTTATAGAGAATAATTTCTTAATTACTATTAAAAGTCGATATTTCTTACTAAAAGTAGCTAGATTATTATTATTCTAGCTATATTCTCTACTAACTTTAATAATTATACCTCTTCTTCTACGCTTTAAAGCTAGAATTTAAAATATAGGGAAGCTAAGGGTAAGTTCTTAGTAAAGCTTTACTTAGAGACGTTTTTTACGATAGGTTATATTAAATAATAACTACTAAATAGAAAGAGCTAATCGTAATACGTAACGATAGCTACGACTATAAGTAATTACCTCTATATTTTAAAATATCTATAGTATATCTAGTTATTACATTCTACTACCGTAAAGTATTCCGCTCTCTATACTCCCTCCCTACTAGCGCTAAGACCTACTATAAGCGTCGTTTTAATCGCTACTTCTTTAGACTATCTATTAACCTTCTATACGTACTACGTTATAATTTAAGCTTATCTACCTACCCTTTAGTATTAATAGCCTCGATATACTTCGTATTAAACCCCTTCTCTATTAACACCTCCTTTATATAAGCTAGGTCGCCGGCGTAGTCCTTCTATATAGCCTACTTACCGGCCTATTAAAAGAATTACTCTATAAGCTTAAGCGTACTAGTCTCCGTTAGCTACAACAATAGTAGCTTTAAAGAGGCCTTAGGAGTAGTAATAATAGGTTTACTAGTCTACTATAGTATTTTAGGTATACTAGGTATTATACTAAAGAACTACTAAATAGTATATAATAGTTAATAGCTATATAGACCGCTCTTTAACTACTCGTTAACTACTACGCTAGTAGTAGGTCTCTAATTGTCCTTCTACTTCTTCTACTTAATCTATAGCTTATAGAGTATTACGTAGACAAATAATAATAGCTTACTAGCCTTAGCCTTACCTTCCTTAATATCCTTAGACTACTAAAGGATAATATTATACTCGATTAGTATATAGTCGGCCGTAGTATTACTATAGAGCTAGTAATAGTAGCCTCTAACCTATCTATTTAAATAATTAAGCTAACTATAGGTCTAGATATTCTATATCTCGCTAGTATAATCGCTACGATAGTAGTTAGCCGCTATAAATTCTAATAGTATTCTATAGCTAATATTATATAGTACTTCTATATAGAGCTAGTATTAGAGCTAGCTCGTTAATAACTACCTCCTTCTTTAAGTAGGCTATTAAGTTAGCTCGTAGCCCTTCTTTACTATCCCTAAACTACTTTAGTAACTTTAACTTAACTAATATTAAGCTAGCTTTATCCTCTATATCGTTAGAATACTACTATTCCTTCTTATAATAGTTAAACGAGGTCGTAACGTTAAGACGCTCTAAGGTCTACGCTCTATTCTTTGTATTTATAAAGAGCTCTACCTCCTTAAAGGTACTATTAAAATCTTAAGCCTAATATCCTTAAAGTAATACTAACTTCGTATCTTTATCTTTTATAAAGGAGCTTAATTATAAGGTAATACTAGAGGTCCTATTTAGCTTAGTACTTATTACGTACTCTTAGTAACGATAAGGCCTTAAAGTTAATAGGCGGTAAGCTACGTAGTACCTCTCTATTCTCCTCCTAATAACGACGTCTATTAGCTCTAGCCTTATACGTAAGCTATTAAAAATATTTATAGCGTTAAGTAGCTTTATCTACTACCTCTTTAGTACTAGCCCTCTCTTTAGTACTACCCCTCTCTTTAGTACTACCCCCCCTATAGTACTACCCCTCTCTCTAGTACTATACCCCCCCCCCCCCTTTCTTAACGAGGTAGCAGAGGTCGAGAGGGCGCTACTTTAGAGGCCTTACGCTTATATCTAGTTACTATAGGTATTAAGAGGGCCTAGTTAGAACTTACCTTATAAGAGGGTATCTTAGTATAACTAGAGGCTTATTAGAAGGATATATTAGCTAACTATACCTTCTAGTAACTACTAGTAACGATAGATAACTAAATCTAGTAACGACGACGATGTTGCGATCCTATAAGTAGTATTACGTAAGTGCTTCTTTAAAGAGTAGGTGGTAGTAGGTGTTTAGGTAAGATAACTCGAATGTACTATAAATAGTTGTAGACCTTTTAGTAAGATTGTAACATGAGTTAAATACAAGTATATCGAAGACATCCTTAGTTCCTATATACCTAAGTGATTGTGAGTTGCTCTGTAGTGCTCCCTTACTCTACTCTATAGAGTAAGTATAGAGTATAGAGCAAACTAGCTACTCTGTCGTCTCGGCTAAAGCCGCAAGACGGAGTAGTCCTTATTCTACCCTAAACCCGCGCATTCTGTGTTATACTCGTAACACTATCCCCCTTCTAGCTTAGCTCGTCCCGAGCTACATAGTCACGTTTCCCTTGTCTCGTCATTCGTTATTCGTATATCTTCTTACGATACCTAAAGAGTCGAACCCTTCTAGTACCGTCCGTCGAAAACGCCTAGCCGAATTTATTGCCTCTAAGGGAGAAGTGATGGTCCGAAAATGCAGTACCTATATACGTTATTACCGGGTGTGTCGGGTTCATTTACGCTCTAGCAAATGTAGTAAGTGTCTAAGTCGCAACTAAAGGTGCGACGTCCGGATTACTTAGTCAGAGTTTTCGCGTCTTCGCTCCGAGAAAGAGAAGCTCGATTAGGGAATAAAGGACGCTCGATCGATGCAAGATTCCTTATTTCTAGAACTAGAGAAGTTGTAGACGGCGCTGCGTACTACTCGAGCCCGCGAGGAACGTTTGCGACAACAGCGCGATCTGTTAGACTATCGCGCCGCGGAGGCGATTACCGTCGAAGACCGTAGTATCCGGGAACAGGAGGCTAAGGAGGCAGCTACTAATTCCCTATTGTTCGAGGGTCCTTCGGAAGGCCTTGCCCTAAACCTAGACCCTTACGTATAGAGTGCCCTAGAAGGGTATCTAGATTCCTTCTAGGATTTCCCTCTAGTTCCGGAGACTACTAAATCTCCGCCTAAGATCGTAGCTAGTAGTTCTAGTTAAGGGTTCCTAGTAAGTCGACTAGGTGTTAGTTTAGTTCTTCGTAACTACTAGCGGAATTTGGTAAGTGTCGTTAATTCCGGTATTCTCTATTTATACTAACTAGGGTTTCTTTAGTAATAGTCCCCGATTATTCCCTAGTAGGTATCTATGTAATGCGGTAGTTCCTACGAGTTATCCGCCTCTAGATATCCTTGCTACTTTATAAGGTATTAGTTTCTATCCTAATCCCGTATTTCCTCTACTTCGAAGACGTCGTCTTCCTATAGCTCGAAGTGGAATATAGTTTGTAGTAGGATTTCCGAATCGGCTGGTTCTAGCATAGATATGTAGAAGACTAGATGCACTCTTACGTCCTTTAGGAGTTCGAGTCGGTAGTTGTTAGGTCCTTTAACCTCGTTGATCAAAAATGGTCCGACTTTCATATAGTCTAATTTCTTCGCTTTTCTCCTAGTCTTCAAATTTTTTGTGAGAAGGAAGACCTTATCCCCCTCCTTAAGCTAAGGTGCCGTTTTTGAATCCTTGTGCCTTGTCCTAGTAAGGCTTTCTTACTAATATAGTATTCCGGTCCTTACTTCCTCGTAGATTTTCTTGAATTACGTTACGTCTATAATAGCGCGGTCTGCTTCTAGCCCTAGTTGTAGCGTTATAAATAGGTTTGGATCCTTCCCGAAGTTCCTAAAGAATAGAGATATCTTAGTTGTTTCCGATACGTTGTTGTTAAGTACAATCTAGGCTAGTAGTAGGAGAGCTACCTAGTTGTTTTGTACGTAGTTGACGTAGTGTCGTAGATATCCTTCTAGTATCTAGTTCGATCGTTTGGTTTATCTATTTGTTTGTAGGTAGAAAGCTATTAATAGCTTGTGTTTTATACCTATAGCTAATACTAGAGTCTTCTAGTATTTTAACGTAAAGAGCTTATCTCTGTCCGTAATAAACGTCGTAGGGACGCCGTAGTACCGAACAAGCCTATTAAGTACTAGGTAGCCTAATTACTTAGCGTTAATAGTTTCGTTATATAGTACGAAGTGTAAGTACTTCGTTAGTCGGTCGACTATTACAAGTATAGAGTTGTACTTGTTTCCTATTACCGGATCCTCTAACTTTAGGAGCTTAACGATAAAGTCTATCGTTACTTCGTCCTATAGTTAGTATAGCGGTTCTCTAAACTAGAGATTCCCGTACTATACGTGTCGTAATGCCTTATTCTTATTGTAGCTTTCGCATTTCTTAATATAGGTAGAAACCTTCCTCCTTATATCGGGGAAGACGAAGTTTCTCCTAATATGTTTTACGGTTCGTGTAATCCTAGGATGTCCTAGAGCTAGTCCGTCGTAGTAATCCTATATGTACTCTTGTTCCTTGTCTAGAGGAACCTTAAGTTTCCTATACTATATCGGGAACTCTTCGTTATTGTCTCGTAGTACTCGTATAACTACGTTAAATTCTTACGGGTTCGCACTAAGCGATCCGTCCTAATTAACTTTCAGTATGCGGTGTTGTTGCGGCTTATGTCCTTCTATGTAGTCGCTTCGTCTACTAAGTGCGTCGGCGCGCCTATTCTCTTTTCTAGGAGTATATACGATTTCGAATTTGTATTCTCTAAGTAGCTCTAACTATCGTGCTTACCGTCGGGTAAGAACCTTTATTGTTGTAAAGTATGTTAGGTTCTTGTAATCGGAGTAGATCGTTAGTCCTATAGCTCCCTCGTAGTACACTCTCTAGTGTCGTAATGCTACGACGATTGCGAGTAGCTCCTTGTCGTAAATCTCATAGTTTTGTTTAGTAGGTATCATTTTTCTCGAGAAGTATACGATTAGATACCGAGTCCCGTCGAACTCTTATATAAGGTATACTCCTATCGCTAGGTCGGAGGCGTCGGTCTCGACTTATATAGGTTTTGTTAAGTCAAACATACGTAGCGTTAGTGCTTCGTAGCATACTCTCTTAAGTCGTTCGAATACGTTTTTCTAATCTGTATCCTATCTAAACGGGATGTTTTTCCGTATAAGGTTCGTAGGTAGTATAGCTAGTTTCGAGTAGTCCTTAACGAACTTTCGGTTATAGTTCGTAAGTCTAAGGAATGATTGTACATCCTTAACGTTCTTAGGTGCTAGCTATTCCTTAATCGAGGTTGTCTTCTTAGGATCGATCTTGATCCCGTTAGTTCCTATAATGAAGCTAAGGAAGCTAACTTTCTTTCTAAAGAACTCGCACTTCTCGGGTATAGTCTTAAAGGTAGTCGTGCTTAGTCGTTCGAGTATAGCGGCTACGTCCTTAGCGTGCTACTCTCGTGATCCTTTTGTAAAGATAAGTATATCGTCGATGTAGGCGATAACGGTAATGTTAATAAGATCGCTAAGAACGTTATTAATCATCCTTTAGCATGTCGCTAGTACGTTAGTGAGCCCTATTAGTATAACTAAAAACTCGTAGAGTCCGTTTCGCGTACGGAACGCTATCTTATACTCTTCGCCCTCCTTCATCCTAATTATGAAGAAGGCGTCTTGTAGGTCGATCTTAGAGTACTATTAGACTCCGTAGAAGTAGTCGTTTATTCGTTCGATTAGTAGTATTAGGTAGCGATCCTTCTCGGTGATTTCGTTTAGATCGCGGTAGTCGATAACCTTTCGTCGTTTCCCTCCTTTCTTAGGCACAAAGAATACTAGTGCCGCGAATAGTAATTTAGAAGGTCGTATTCGTATACTTCCTTCTATTTTCGCGGTCTATTCTCTGTCCGCTTCGAGGTCTACTGTAGAAAGCGGGTACATTAGCCGGTAAGGGGGCCTAGATCCTAGTATGAGTTTGATCTTATAGTCCTATTACGAGTGTTTAGGTAGGGCCTCGAGTCCTATCTCTTCCTAAGAGAGTCGCTTCCATTTCTTGAATTCTTTAGGGATTCCTAGAGGTGCGTGATTTCCTCCTTTACTCTTACCTCGTAACCCGGTTCGGCCTATATCGGTGTCTGTAGAGTCCGAGCTAACTTTATGTCGCTTCGTTAGCGGTTAGCGATTTATTTCGTTAATCTACCTTTCCTTATCTAGAGTCGAACGCTACCGTCTTCTAGGGTAGATGTTAGTAACGCATCTGTATCTCTCAAACCTAAGTACTCTCTTAACCTAGTCGATATCTAGGTTGTGCTTTTCAAGCTAAGGAGTGCCTAGTACGACATCGTGTCTAGCTATAGGTACGATATCTAAGACAACTTCCTTATAGTGTCCTTGGAAAGCGAGTGGTAGCGGCATTGTTTCGCTATCTATACTAGGTAGATTAGAGCCGTCGATAGCTCTTACCTTATACTCTCCGTCCTTCTTCTTTCGGGTAGCTATCCTAAGTCGTTATACGAGTCGTTCCGAGATAAACATTCCGCTAGCTCCGGAGTTTATTATAGTAAGGATCTTATATCCGTTAACAATGCAATTTGTGCGGAAAACCGTTCCTATTATTACTTAAGCGTTATATAGCTCCTTTTAGTCGCTCGTACTAATAGGGCCTATTCGTTTTTTGAATAGTAGTCTAGCGAATTAGAGTCCTCGATGTAGATTTCCTAGTTAAGGGGTCTATTTCGAGGTCCAAACATAACCTTACCTTGTGTTATTCGCGTCTATAATGATCCTCTTGTCGTAGTCTTAACGTAACCGAGAGTTATTCCTCGCTATACTAGTAGTAGCGGTCCTAGAGGTAGAAGTAGTAGTATTGCCTACTATAGTATGTATTTATTACACTTCCGTTTCATTTCTTCGAGAGTAAGCGTCTCGTTCTAGTATTAGTTCTAGTACGTTAGGATTTCGCGGTATCGTTAATCTAGAAGTCGTACTCGTTCTCTTATTTACGAACTAACGATTATCCCGTCGGGAAGTATATAGTCCCTATAGTCGAAGACTATACTTCCGATAGGTATTACTTCTCTAACGTATCCGTGTCTACTATAGTCGGTGTCGACTAATCGGTAGTTCTAGAACATAGATCGTAGCTGTCCTATTATCTTATCGAATTCTATAGGATATAGATGTCGTTTCCCGGCGATCTTTAGAAATACCTCCTCGTAACTTCGTATAAGGTAGAGGGCTATTTTCACGATTAGCTATAGCCCTTCTACTAAGATGTTAAGTATTTCTAAGTCGTCTAGGTCTTCGTCGGAGTCTTCGCTCTCGGAACTTTCTAGAGTAGTTTCGCCTTCGGCGTCGGAATCGGCAATCTCGGCGATTGCTTCTAGCGTCTGTTAGTCGTCTATTAAGAGTTCGTTGTCTAGGTAGAGAGGAGAGATCTATCGGTCCTTAGTTCTATCCGAGTCGTAATAGTCTCTTTCGACCGCGATATGGTTCTGAATCTCTCTCCCTATTTCGTCTATTAGTAAGTCTAGTATTTCGTCGTCGTCTAGGTTCATTAGTAGGATCGGAGATTCATCCGATTCGTTACCTATCTCCTCGTCTAGAGATAGTAATATGTTTTCTTATAGTGTAGCGTCCTCTCGTTCGAACGGAGGTAGGGATCTTCCTCGGGCGTAGTTACCGTTATCCCTTAACTACTATTGTAGCTGTCGTTCTATAGCGTTAAACTCGCGTTGTAGTCGCGATACTCGTATTTGTACTCTTATCTATTCCTATTGGTCTAGTAGCTAGTTTAGCTAGTTCTGCTATTGCTAAGCTTAATTATATAGTCGTTGTAATATTTCCGTAAGTTGGCCTAGTCTAGCGCGGGCCTAGTAACCTCCCTACTACGCGCGTAGTTGGCGCTATTCTAGTCGAATGTTGTCGACGTCTTCCTATAGTTCCCGTCGTTCTACGTATAGGTCGTTTAGCTCATCTTCGATTTCCTCGAGCTGTTCTTCTAGCGTTATCCGTTCGAGTACATTAATTTCCATTACTAGTCGTCCTTTCCTTTCGCGTTGTTCTAGTACTTAGGTATATAGAAGACTAGATACGTCTGTTTCGTAGAAGAGTCGCTCCTTACGTACTTGTTCCGCTAGGAAGGCGATTCCTTCCCTAAAGCGTTATAACTTTTCCTATCCGCTTTCTATTAGTTAACGTTGTTGCTCCTAAGTTTCTTTGTTGTCCGATGTAGGAGTCGTCCCCTTAAGTACGTTGATTTCTATAGTAGGTTTGTATTTTGGAAGCTAGGGGTACATAGCCTTCTTAAGCCGTTCGTACTCCTCCTTCTCTGAATCCGTTATAGGCTATCCGGATCGATCTATTTCTTCTAGTTAGTCGAAATCCTCGGATACCTATTAGTTCTTCCCTAATCCTACATACTACCTAAAGGGCGGGTATCGGCGATGGATAGCGTAATTTGGTTCCGCGATCTATAGCTCCGTAAGATTGTTATACCCTCCTCGATCGTTTGTCGAGGGCGTAGCCGTGTCCTAAGTCTTATCGGTAGGAGACTCATTTTCCTATCTAATTATCGCGTTAATCTACTACTATAGCCGCACCTTTAGTCCACGGTAGTCACGTACATAATGTCCTTTCTTGTAATAGTTATAGTACTCGTCGGTTTTTCCGTCTTTCTTACCCTAAGGCTTTCCTTTGCCTCTAGCTTTCCTAAACGGTCCTCTCTTAGGTACTCGTTAGGTAGCGTCGATTTCTATAGCGTTAGGGTCGCGGCGTTTGTTCCCTCTAGACTAGCTAGTCGGAATATAGCTAGTACGTCCGCGTCCTTAACCTATGTGTCGTTTCTCTATAGCTCTCTCGTAGAGACGGTCGTCGATATCGATCGACGATTTGATAAGCGTGTCTAAGTTCGTAGTTTCGTTCTTTCCCGTACGTACTAGTTCGTCCTTTACGTTATCCTTAAGACCTTTGTAGTATATAACGTAAAGAGCATTATCGTCCTACTTGGTCTTGTCGGAGTACTCCTTAAACTTAGCCGTATACTAGGATGCTAATGTTCGCTAAACGATGTCCTAAACGATACGGATTGCAACCTTCTTCTCGTTACTAAATCCGTAGATTGTTTTCATCTCATTATAGAATCTAACGAAGTTGGAAAAGATTCTACTCTCATCCTTCTAATGCATAATGAAGTCCTTAGTCCTTAGTCTCATCTAGTGCTACGCCTCCCCTCGGAGATGTATCGTCGCGATAAGACATCTCTTCTTGTAGGAAGTAACCCCGTCTAGCTCAAAGTGAAGTAAGAGTTAGTTGATCTAGTCGTTAAGCTTATTACGGTCTCTATAGAAGAAGTCCACCTTAGTCTTACTATCGGTCCTACGATTAGTCGTCGGAGCTACGCTTTTGTCTCTATAGCCTAAGCCTCGTACACTACTAGTAGTACTCATTCTAAGAGTGTTTAAAGTGTTGCGATCCTATAAGTAGTATTACGTAAGTACTTCTTTAAAGAGTAGGTGGTAGTAGGTGTTTAGGTAAGATAACTCGAATATACTATGAATAGTTGTAGACCTTTTAGTAAGATTGTAACATAAGTTGAACACAAGTATATCGAAGACATCCTTAGTTCCTATATACCTAAGTGATTGTGAGTTACTCTGTAGTACTCCCTTACTCTACTCCATAGAGTAAGTGTAGAGTATAGAGCAAACTAGCTACTCTGTCGTCTCGGCTAAAGCCGCAAGACGGAGTAGTCCTCATTCTACCCTGAACCCGCGCATTCTGTGTTATACTCGTAACAGACGAGCTATATCGACTATAATTACTCGATTTACCTTTAAGTAGGTAGTTTCTATACTAAATTTACGAGTAGGCTCTCGGCTTAGTATACGATATATAACCTATTACGGGTTCTAGGAAGGTAGTATACTAAATAACGGGAGTTAATATATATACTATCTAGTATTAAATAGAGAGCTCGTTATCGCTAAACTATTATTAGAATCTATAGAGCGGACTTATCTATACTATTAAATCTTCCGTATTAGTAAGAAGTACCTTATAGACCTACTATTACTACCGTAGCTTAATTACCTACCTCTAACTTTACGATTATACCCTTATTATACTAGTTCTCTATATACTAGTATACCTCCGCTAAGTCGTCTAGTAATCTAAGAAGCTTAAGTATCGTACCTATCTTTAGGGACTTATTACTAAATTACGTCGCGGGACGTAGTCCGCTTACTATTATCTACTCGGAGTTCGAATGATATATATAGAAGTAGCTATAGTAATAGGTAGTTTAGAGCTCTAGGTAATCTTACTCTACTACCTACTATAAACGACGCCTACTAATTATAGAGCTTATAGCGTATATCTAAGAAATATACCGCCTAGTATACTCGGCTTATATAGACGGACTAATATACGAGTTCTATCCGCTTACCGACTAATAGTTATAGTAGTAGTAGTATTTAGCCCTCGCCCGCTCTTTAGTAAAATATAGAAGTCGCCTAGCTATTAGGAAAGAAGCCCGCTCTTCCTAGACCTTCGCTCTATCTTCCGTCCTTTCTTACGCTACTTTCGTTACTATATTTAGTAGTAAAGAGGCTTAGGTATAGCGCTTTTAGAGATATACGAGACTACGGTAAAAAAAGGATACGCCTATAGTAGGAGGTTAATATTATAATATAAAGCCTCTAAATACTAAGTAGTTTATTCTCTTTACTAGAAGTTAAAGATCTATTAATCTATAACTATTAGGACTCCTTTTTAAATTAGTTAATTATATAAAATCTCTAGATAGATACTATAGTAGGCGCTCTATACTTTAAAGTATACTAGTAATAGTATAATTTATTATCCCTAGACTTTTAATATCTTCTTAAAACATTAGTTGTTTTCGCAAAACTAATATCTAGTTAATTTGCAACCCCTATACTTACATTTTACAAAAGCTCTTACTTAATGTACTTCTATTTCCGCTGCTTATATAAATGCTTCAAGTGCAGTCTGACTCCACATGGTATCTACGCTATTCCCTTCGCCGAGCCCGTGTATGTACGAGTAGAGAGGGTCATCTAGTGCTTCCCCACTGAGATTCGTGAAATCACTTTCACTGTTCGGTCCTTCCGTAGTTACAGGCACCGTTTCAGCGCGAGTTGTTGAAGCGTTGTGAGTGTAGTGCGAAGATACTGAAGGCCCTTGCTCTGCGACTCCTGCAGTCTCTCCAGCATACAATAACTGGGAGACGTGCTGGGCGATTGACTGTCCTTTACGTGTTTGTGTTTTGCCGTGTACCGATGCATTGGCGGCGATTGCAATATCGAACTTGGCGTTGTTGACAGCGTCTTCCACCAAATGAAGCGCCCATTCAGCTGCCGGGTACCTTTCCCCAAGGTTGTCGAGAATTTTCACACAATGACAGAACCCTTGCAATGCTTCCATTCGAGTGACGTCGTTGCTTGATTTGAGGTCATCGAGATGGACCATGATAGCCGGCAGTAAGAGCGTGAGAGTTGAAGTAGGAAGGAACTTTTCGAGCTTGAGATTCACGAGGTCGAGGACGATGTTAGCGATGTCCCGGGAAGCTCTGCTCGCGATGTCAGATGAGGCGGCCTGAGAAGAATGGTATTGCCGAAGTGTAGCCATGCGGACAGATGGCAAGGCTTGGGATTTGTTCAGCGTTGATACTGTGGCGAGGTACACCATGTGTAGCACGGCTCGGTGGATGATAAATGATGCTCCAACATCTACCGCTTCCGCGGCACTCGAAGTGGTGTAGAGACAACGTGCTGGAAGATCCTGGACCCAATCGGTAAGCTCGATGTCGTTTAGCTGTTTTTTGTCAACCTGATGCTCCTTATCGACAAAATGCGATAGGCTTGAGTGCCCGGTATCCTTATGGCGAAACGCTAGCCCGTGCTCTTTCACCAGGTTGTAATATGCAGGCATAACACAGTTTATGCATGAGCAAAGTTTGGCCATGGCAATACACATTGTGGCCAGATCCGTCTGCAACGCAGAATCTCTCAAAAGCTCACAGTCTTTCAAGATGCTCAGGTCATCAACCGACAACCCCTGGATCTCGAAGTCGTCCAACGTAAGCATGGGTGCGTCGAAGTCATTATGTTTGATCCTAGGAGGTCGGCTCAGACCAAGTGAGATGAGACGGTCTCTCATGAAGCAGGACCACCATATCCGCCTCCACAGACCCCCTTTCCTGTTGTCAAGATAGGGGGTCTTTTGTTTTCTGTGGAGGCCAATGGTTTGCGCAAGGGATGCAGCGATCCCCATCCAGTGCCATATATCCTTTTGGCTTTCTCCAGTATCGAACCAGTATGTCATAAGTAGAAGAGATTGTACAACAGCGATGCGATCATCCTCGGCGTCTGAATCGTAAAGTATCTAAGATTGACAGTGAGTAACTTCATGCTCCATAGATATGCGAGGTATCAGCTCACCTTGACCCTGTGATAGAAAGCCTTCCTGGCCGCCCTGCGGGTTCTGTAGCCTGCCGCATTCAGGCTCGCCATATCCACGAAAGCAGTTCCTGCAAACATGATAGCTTGAAAGAGCAACAGACTGACTTGCCCATGCTGTTCAGTCCCGCGGTCGATAATGCGCAAAAAGCTGTGAAGCTCGATCGTTGGCATGTACGGGTACACGTACTCGACGTAACGCTGTAGTAGCTCGTCTCGAAAGTTGCTGTTGGGTAGGGAGAGACCGCCTTTCGCATGGAGGTAATTCAAGTCCTCTTCCGTAAGGTGCGAGGGTAATGGTTTGATGTAGGTTGGTAGTGGCTGAGTTGCATTCCACCTTAGCGGCGTCAAGGGGGCATCGACACTGACGGGGCGGGGGTTCATAGCAGCGAGAATACCGTCGTGGACGCTAGACGACGGAGGCTGGAACCCCGAAGCAAGGTCAGACCAAAAATTGTTGAGTTCAGCCTCGCCCGTCGCGTGCCTCAGTAGTTGGCTCGAGTCTGGTAGAAGCAATCAGTTCCCTGTTTGCCAGTGACTTGTGAACGGCCAGTGCGTACTTTCAAAATTCTCGGGGCACAAAAACGTGTTGTAAACATCGGCGCTATCTACAGATCGACCGCTGTCGCAGTCGTGGGCTCTCCCCGATTCAGCGTCTGTTATGGCGCCGAAGTCACCAGGATTAGAAGCTTTTTCGGCATTGGCGCGAGTAAGGTCGCGCAGTGGCACTTCGGGGAGTTCGTCGGTGACGGCGACGGAATGTGTTCTGCTATTTCTGTTTGCCATCGAGAAGACAAGGTTATTACTACGGTCATGACGAGGCAGACGGTTCTCCCAGCATACCTTCTCCGTCGACTCGTTGTCACCACGCACGCGACCTCGTCCATCCTACAGTTTGCACAGGGTATCCCTTCCGCCACGTTGCATCGGACTTTGCGCGCCCGACAGGACAAACACGCCCTGGAAGCTCGCTTTCTTTTCGGCTTGCCGTGGTGCGCGAGCGCGAATTCGGAGCTGCTGGCGGCTCGTTGTGGTTGTGGTGGAGAGACAGCTGGTTGACGTGGGTGGACTTCCGCGGAGTCAACATGTCCTCCAAGTGCCACCGCGGTGTCGTCGAGCGTGAGGAAGGCCATGACGGAAACAGATGCGTCGTCTGGAAAGGTGGATGTGAGCAGGAGGAAGGGTGCGGCTTCCTTCACTTTAGCACCCCCGCTGGGGCCGCAAGGGGCTTTATGGCCTAGTCGTAAGCGAGTGGAGACGGCAAGGCGGGGGATGGCGGGGAATCCATCGCCCGTGACTCTTCAACATCCGAACCTCGCACGACCAACTTGGCACTGTTCTCGCGCACGCTCACCGTGATTCCTCGACGCCACCAAGAATCAACATTCACGCTTGCTGTGGATACGTAGCCCATCCCACTTGCAGACGCCACTCATAACGCAGCAAGGTGCGGACCGCAAAACAGCGACTGGAGCATAGCTTGGCACGCTGGCTTCGTCGCAATCTTGCACTCTCAACTCTTGCACTCCACGAGGCGAGGCAGTTCGGCCGTGGAATCTTATATCGCAAGAGAGTATGAATGATGCTATAGATAGTATGCCTTCTCGTTTACGTGCTGTTGTCGCGAAGCAAGGGCAAAAGAGGCGAATCTAGATCATATATAGATAATTAATTCCAGTCGCCGTTTTGATTTCCCGAGGATGCGCCGGTCTTGATGCGGACGGGAATGTCAAAAGTCATGTCGACCGACAGGAGGTTGACGTTCCCGATCCCGTCGGCCAAGCCGGCTGCTCCCGTCGAAACAAACCTAGCAAAACGTGAACAAATCGAAGTTGGATTCTTTGACTCCCATTGTAATTATTATCGGCACGTAGACGAGTGGGCATGCTATCTATAGTTATTAAGACTCTTTTGCGTTATAGAACTCCACGATCTAAACGCCTCTCGGCGGACGTCTTCGATAGAGCCGCGAGGCGCCTTTCGAAACGCTATCTTAGATACTCCCGCGTACGTCTCTACAACAGAAATATCGGGAGAACCCTTCGCGTTTATATAGTAATGTTGAGGCATTGCCCTATACAAGGGTGGGAGGGTGTATGTATCGAGAAAAGAGAGATTGCGACGAGGTACGGAAGCTGCCGTGTTCACGTTTTGTTGGCCACGCCTTGCACCGGCAATAATCTGGAAATTGCTCTTCTAGTCATTTTCAAAAATGTTTTCAACGTTCGTTGCGATGCTGTTTACCGCAGTTATTTTGAATAGCTGCACATCTATCACTGTAGGTAACTTCGAGCTCCGCTTGAAGACACCGTTGAACCCTTGTTTACTACGTACTCTCAGGCCGAAGGCACCTCGGTCAGCCTACCCGCGGGATGAAGCGATATTGCGAACGGCATTGTGATGATCTAGGTCGTTGGGTATCGACCCGCGGAATTACCCAACGGTCTAACCTTTATGTCTACAAGTCCTAGTGCTCAATGCGCATGGACCAAATCAATCTCGTAGAGTATACCGAGGCTAATTATATGACATATAAGCGTTGTTCTTCGTCGCTTAAAGATCACTTTTGTCGCGGAAGAGCACATTGATTGCGACTTCTCGGTAACCTTAGGATGTATGGCCTTCAACATTTTCTGGCCGGCGTTGCGACGCTCGGTACTTTCTCTCTTGCTCTTCCAGAAGCCATCAGCCTGCGACAAGCGGTGGCTATTCCACCAAGCCAAGACCCCTTCTACACGCCGCCGTCGGGCTTTCAGACCAGCCAACTCGGTGATATACTTCGTTCTAGACCGGTCCCGACGGCGATCTCGTTGGTGGGCGTTGTTCCCATAGACGTCGCCGGCTCCTACCAGCTGATGTTTCGGACTACCGACAATGATGGAAACCCGGCCGCGGCAGTGACAACTGTCATCATCCCCCACAATGCAACCTTGACGAACCTTCTTGCCTATGAAGTTGCCATCGACGCGTCCGATGTTGACTGTGCGCCATCATATGCACTCCAAAGAGGCCCCAACCCCAACACAGCTCTCAGCCAGATCGAATTTGCCAACATTCTGGCAGCACTCAACAGAGGATGGTGTGTCACTCTACCTGATTTCCTTGGACTCAAGTCGGCATTCGTGGCGCGGGACTTGACTGGACACACAGTGCTCGACGCCATTCGAGCCACACTGAAATCGAGCTCGACTACCCAGGTATCCTCGGCTGCCAAAGTTACAGTTTGGGGCTACTCAGGAGGCGGTATCGCCTCGGGAGTAGCGGCGGAGCTTCAGCCATCCTACGCGGCAGACCTGAAGATTGTCGGTTTCGTTCTCGGCGGCCCAACTCCCAATGTTGCAAACGCCATACACGACTTCAATGGCGGTGTCTTCTCTGGCGTTACCGTTGGCGCCCTTTGGGGTCTTGCAAACGCTTATCCCAAGGTTGGCCAGGTTCTGCAGGATCATCTGTTGCCAGCTACTGCTGCCAAATTTACCCACGCAAGAGACAATAATTGCCTGCTACAAAACGCGGCCGAGTTCACCTTACAGGATGTAACTTCGGGTTACTTCGACACTGATATTACGAAGGTCCCGTACATAAGCCAAGTGCTAGATGAGAACAACATGGGCAAGACAGCGCCATCGCCGTCAATACCACTATACGTCTACCAGTCTATCAACAACGAGCTCAGTCCTGTCCAGGACACGGATGTCCTCGTCAAGTTTTACTGCGCTGGCGGTGCTAACGTTGAATATGTACGCGACACGCTCTCGGAGCATGTTTCTCTTGCAGCCACCGGATCTCCGGCGGCGGTGCTCTTCCTTCAAGACCGTTTTGATGGGCGACCGACCACGCCGGGCTGCACAACGACGAATGTTGCGTCGACGCTGTTAGACGCTAGGGCTCTTGAGGTGTACGGACAAGGTACCTTGAATGGTCTGAAAGCTATTATAGCAGCAGCAATCACCCCCACAAGCATTGCCTAGGCCTTGGTAATGGCCGTGTTGCCTACTGGCATACGCTCATCGCCACCCCACTTGGCATGGCAGTTGACTGGAAAGACGGGACATCGTGTTGTGATGGCTTTCCACTGGCACGTAGTGGTACAGATGCCTAGTGCTACCAGTCGCTACCTAGTTAGAGACGAAAGATAGGATACTGTATCTAAGCTCGGTGGACAAAGAAGCAAGCCAGTGGTTTCCAACTAAAATGAACCTTCCGCCTCACAGGTTTTCGGATCGTTTGAGGTAGGCGGTAGTGTCGCTAACGAGTCCCCAAACTCTGCTCTCGAGCGCCAGGATTTTGTTCGATATCCAACCTGATCGAGCGTTTACGTACTCGCTTAAAGCCGTCTCAATGTAAGTCCCTACTTCGGCCTCCCATAGGGTTTCGAGGACTTCTTAAGTGCTAAACACCGTCCGACCTTTTAGCTTAACTCGCTTACTATGTTCCTAAGCTTTATAGTTCTATAGAAGGTTTCGGTGCTTACCAAGGTCATTCCGGACTATTACAAGCTCGTTTTAAGTTGTCTTAAGCGCTTGTAACATGCGCTCTATATAGCGCTTCGCTAGAAACAGAATGTCTTAGGACCTACTAATCCGGGATCTAGAGGGTATATTTATAGAGCCTTTTAGAATACTATAACGCTAGTAAGGCTTTAGTCTTTTATAAGTAAATGCTCTAATAGCCTTAGCTAGTTAGTAAATATTAGCCTATTAGTAAATGTAAGCTATAAAGATAAGCGTAAGTATAGTAAAAAGATAGGAAATTAGAGAGTAAGAGTAGTAATTAGTAAGTATACTAATAATATCTTTAAAAGTCTTATATTAGTTAATGTCTTTTCTAATTCAAATACGTTAGTAATACTAGATATATAGCTATACTAGCTAATACTCTATACTATAATACATTACCCAAGTTTAGTAGTATTAATTAGCTACTACTATAGTAGAGTATACGTAGCCCCTAGCCTAATATTTATAGTATTCTAAAAGGCTCTATATTCGCTTATCTTAGCTCTATACTCTCTAGCGGAGAGAGCTAGCTTTTAAGAAAAGTTAGCTACTAATAATCTCTTTACTATACTTATCTACTAAGATTATAGCTGCTAAACGGGGACATACTAGATAGGGCCTAGCTCCTAGCTCCTATCTCGAAAGCTGCTCGGCGTACGAGTTACGTCTCCCTAGTCCGATGACTTAAGGCCTCGAGTGTTGAACTGTTACACGTTCTAAGAAGTCTAAAGCCAGACAGCAACTAATGACTATCAGGAAGTTAAAAGGCGATTTCACTACCAATCTATTCTGGCCTGAAAAAATATAACAGTCCACTCAACACTGAGCCACAATCAGCTATGGAAGTTGAGTCAACGTGTGGAATTTTCAACTCTTCTCCATCCCAGCGTCCTCTGCATTCAACATGTCGCGCGGCAGATGAGCGCCAGCCAGCTGTCTCTGATCCACAACTACTTGGTCGCTGTCCCCGAACAGCAATGCAATTTCCTCGAGAGGTTTGTGTAGCGTATCCGGAAAAGTGAGGAATGAAACCACAGCAGCCAGAGCTGAGAGAACGACGAAGAAAATGTAGTATTTCCAGCCGATAGCAGCGAATGCGTATGGGGCGGCCTCGACCCAGGCGATATTGATCACACAAAGGGTGACAAGTGCCAAAGTAAAGCCTTGCGCTCGTAGATGCGATGGCCACAGCTCGCCGATGTAGAAGTACGAGGTGCCATCGAGAGTGAGGGAATAGAAGATGAAGAACAAGAAGAGCATCGCGACGGCGGCGCTCAGTCCTCCCGTATGTTT
This sequence comes from Extremus antarcticus, assembly GCA_033117895.1. Lineage (NCBI taxonomy): Eukaryota > Fungi > Ascomycota > Dothideomycetes > Mycosphaerellales > Extremaceae > Extremus > Extremus antarcticus. The sequence goes on along the minus strand of JAWDJX010000073.1, from coordinate 23,731 downwards.
GGTGTACAGGAAGTTCTTCTGCAACGCGACCTCGACGATGAGTGTCAATGTACAGAGAACAAAGCCCAGGGATATTAGATATGGTCGGGGCAACTTGTCGGCAAATGTCATGGCCACTGCGTTCATGACAAGTCCAGTAAGTGTCCAGCCTGCCTGGAGCAGCAAGACCCCTGTAGCGTCGTAACCCAGCTCGGAGTACAGCAGGGCGCCATAACCTGGGTTTGGTCAATAGGACACATGTAACGACTTTAAGTGAATACGTACTGTTGATTACAAGCACTCCTGAGCTTACCAGCGAGAAAAACAAGTATATGGTTATAAGCGCTCGCTTCCGGTAGGATGGCCGTCGGCAAATCTCGAGATAGCTCGCTTTCAAAGTAGCATCCAGTTCAAGTTGCTTCCGCATCTGGTAAAATTCACGGTCGGCGTACTCATTAGAGGGATCCTGAGGGTCGGAACGAAGTCGCTGGACCACCGCCCATGCCTCTTCGACGCGGCCTTTCGAAAGGAGATAGCGTGGCGACTCGGGCATCCAGTGGATTCCTGCAAGGAGGATCGCTGGGAATAGCATCACAAAACTCAGTGCAGCCCTCCATTGCTCATTTCCGGAGAAGAAATAGAACCCAACCCCAATATACCCAGCAAGGGTGTAGCCAAAATTCAATTGGACCGCGTGAATGTCAACGAGCCTTCCACGGTCCCTTGGGGGAACAATTTCGCCCACCCAAAGCGGCACGCTTGCGAGCGATTGGAATGCGCTGCGAATTCCATCAGCCTTTTTCGTCTTCGTTCACTGGTAGGTGAACAAAAGCAAGACTTACCCCCATCCAGTCACAAAGCGAAACACGATGAACATCGCTGGGTTCACAGCGCCGGTCGTGAGAGCACCTCCTATCAGAACGATGGTGTTCCCGGCGATAATTGAAACTTTTCGGCCGTATGCGTTAGACATCCATGCATGACAAAATGCACCCCCAATCCCTCCAACATAGAACAACGAGACCATGGCGGCTATCAACCCGTTCGCGTTCGGCCTAGTTTCGAGCCCCATGTACGTGATGAACGACGGTTGTCCAAGAGTTGTTGAAATAATGGACGCAGCATATCCGTATGACGCTGATCCGAGACAAGTGAAGAGAACAACGAAGACCGTGTAGGACCGATATCCGCGACGACGTTCGATCAGGCCAGCATCCGAATCGTTCGCAAAGTCATCTGCTGTCGCTGCAGGGACGGCAATCTCTTGGTGACGGGGTGTTAGGGTCGTCATGACGCCGGATGTAAGTCGGTCAACGTATCACCGTAGAATCGGAAGGCAACAACGGTGGCTTTTGCAGTGCCAGGGTAACGGGTTATGAGAGATCAGCGATCCTCACGAAGCCAGTTGTTACTCCGGGGACCGAGGGCTACGTGGGTTGGGCCGTTTGATTTTTCCTCGGGTAACTCGGTTTGCCGTTGACCTCGCCCAGCTTCGAGATTGGTAGTCGTGCCCTAGATCCATTGCTTGAGCAAGCCCGGCATGCACATTACCGAAGCATCTTAGCAGGAATCGTCGCGCGAGATGAAGATTTACGGTACATGACAGACATCTGGACCAGACCTTTTCAAACGGATTGCTCTTCGATAACAGGGCACTCTTATTGGATTGACCAAAAGAGAATCCATTCTATAACATGTGTTTACATTTGGCTTCCCCCTGCGCTTCCTCTTTCAACACCCTCTTCAGTATCTTCCCAGTCGCATTTTTGGGAATCGATTCGACAAATCTGACTCCCCCTTTCAAGCTCTTGTAACTCGCCAGTTTCTCTGACATGTACTTCTTTATGTCCTTTTCAGTCAAAGTATCTCCGACTCCGGGTCTCAGGACGATGTATGCTCGTGGAAGCTCACCCTCTTCATGGGAGAGATGAACGCCAATGACGGCCGCATCAACGATACCCGGATGACTTAGAAGAACGCTTTCAAGTTCGATTGGGGCAACTTGGAACCCTCGCACCTTGATGAGCTCCTTCTTACGGTCGACAATGTACCATTTGAGCGTTCGGCCATCGCAGAAAGCAACGTCCCCAGTCTTGAACCATCCTCCAGGAAGGAAAGACGCGGCGTTGGCCTGCTGATTTTCGAAGTAGCCGGGGATAACACAGGGGCCTGCAATGCAAACCTCGCCTCTTGTGTCATAGGCACTAATATTGTTGCCACCATCATCAATGAGCCTGCCAGCCTCAAATTAGCGCCATTCGTAACTTCTTGGGATCCATGGTGGTAAGCTGATGGACGCACTTAGCTCGCATATGTGGCACCAACATGCCAACGCTTCCGCTTGCATCATCTTCCGGCCAGCGGAACATGGTGGTGATGCAAGTAGTCTCTGTCATGCCCCAAACTTGCGTGACCTGTGCATCGTTGGCAAGCAGGTCTTTGAACCGCGCCTGCTGCTCTTTGTCCAAAGGCGCTGCTCCGCAACTGGCTTGTTTGACTGACTTCAAACTGTGCTTGCGCGATAGCGGGGACATGATGATGGAGATAACCAGCGGCGGAACAACGAATATGTCCGTGATCTTGAATCTCTCCAGGTTTGCTAGGTAGACTGGCAACTCGAATCGGCGCATCACGTAGGACACGTGGCCGTCACGTAGAGGCGCGATATGTATAATGGGAACAGCTGCCATGTGGAATTCGGGAAGGGTGTGTAAGCGGCGGATCTGGCTTAGTCAATAATGAGAGGAGCATTGAGTCGATTAACTCACCTCATAGTCTTTGTTCGTCTCATTCATCTCGTGGACCAAGGTGTGCTGCGCAACGAAATTGTAATGGGAGATCATAGCAGCTTTTGGCAAACCTGTGGTGCCACTACTGTATAATCTTGCACAGATGCTGCTTTTTGCGATGTCAAGGTCATCGAACCGAACCCAATCTTCTTCACCGTATTGGAGGAGCTGCGTCCAGGATTGATATCCGTGGGGCACATGCTGACCCAGAACGTCAAAAATCAGGATGTTCTCCTTTGGAATGCCACATTCGCTAGCTGCGGGAAGGATGTTGTCAAGCATTTCCGGTTCAGTTATCAGAATGCTGGTCTTCGAAGTGCGGATGTGATGAATCAGCTCGTGCGTAGTGTAAGAAGGGTTCGTGCCCGCGAAGATGCCTCCTGCGCCAATGATGCCCAAGAAGAGCGCGGAGTAGTATATCTACCTCGTGTGATCAGCCAACATGTCGACCGCCTGTACAAGCAGGAATGTGGCAGACTGCCCGATACGAACATCGTTGAACGAATGGACGCAGACACAGTCGCCCTGAGAGAGACCAAACGCCCGAAGTCCAGCCACCAACTTGCGGATGATGCTCCGGGCTTGGTGAGAAGAGATTGTACGAGACTCATTGGCAGCGTCGTAATATATCTGCAACCGTCAGCATTGCTGGTGATGGATGCCAACGTCTCGTGAAGCATTACCGGCTCATTTTGGTCGTAGCGTTGGTTATCAAAGATCCACGTGAGGAGGTCTTTCGTTGGAATCGAGACCGTCTCGCCGGAACCGAATTGATCAAATTTCCCCATCTTGGAGTGCGGGATAGAGCGACCTTCCTTTCCAAACACAAAATTTAAATTTCGGCGGGTGCCATTGGTATTCGAACGAACAATATCCATCCAAACCTAAGGGATTGCGTTGTGTGCCCGGGCCGCTTACACCTTCCGAGGTGCTATGGCCGAGGTCGTCGGCTCGAGATACCGGTAGTGATGCCATCAAAGGCCGACTGCAAAGTAGCCCGCGTAAAAGTGCCTCGGATCGCTAGACCTCGGGTATTTTTACCACGGATAAATTTTGCGCTCTATGGTTCAGCCGCAGTATGTCCTACTGTTTAGAGGTTCCCGTTTGTAGGTATTTGGAGCGGAGAAATCGAGATGGCACGAAATAATTCCGAGCTTTGCGCGATCACGCCTGGAATTCGGGTTGTCCTCGGCAGAACCCGGCGAGAAAACAGCTTGTGAAGGCTGACTTACGCAAGACATTTATCGGTTTACTCTCCACGCAACAATACCAGTTCATATCATCTGATCGCTCCGCCGTGGACACGATGAGGATCGAAGGAAGAACCTTTGTCATATCTGGGGGGTAAGACTGCTTGGCCATCTTCATGTTACTATTTCATCGGATGGGGCGTAAACCTAAGTTCCACACACGATACTAACCTTGTATAGAGCATCCGGACTAGGTCGCGCTACATGTTTGACCATTGCGAAGGCAGGCGGCTACGTCGCTGTGTTGGACTTCGACGAGAGTCTCGGTACAGAGGTTGTTTCTGAACTGGGGCACGAGAAGGCCAGGTTCTTCAAAGTCGATGTCTCCCGTACCGAGAGTATCGCATCCGCAACGGCAAGCATTCAAGTTTGGACGAAAGACACCGGAAAGGAGATTGGCGGAATAGTTGCAGCTGCTGGCATTGGGAAGCCCGCAAAGGTTTGTTCCCCTCTTGGTATTGGCTCCTTGCTTGCATATCTTGCGTAAAATCCATGTCGAGATATTGCTCTCTCACCCTATGCTAAAGTATACTATTCCACAGATCATCAACAGCAAGGGCGAGCCCCTTGATCTCGGAGAGTTCGATCATATCATGGCAGTCAATGTCCGTGGCACAGTCGATCTATGCCGCCAGCTTCTACCTCAACTGACATCAGTCACGCGTCCCATTGCAAACAAGGGCGAGCGAGGGGTTGTCATCCTAGTGTCATCCATTGCTGCGTTCGACGGCCAGCCAGGTCAAGTCGCATACAGTGCGTCGAAAGGTGCGATCACATCGTTGACACTGCCGCTTACTAGGGATCTGGCTCCGCACGGTATAAGAGTGGTGACCATTGCACCCGGCGTATTTGCGACGGGCATGACCGGGAACATGGGACACAGGGCGATAGAGACTTTGCAGAAAGTAATGATGTGGCCGAAAAGAGCGGGAAGACCTGAAGAATTTGCCAGCTTAGTCTTGGAGGTTCTAGGCAACGAGATGATGAATGGAACGGTCATAAGATTGGACGGAGGAATCAGAATGCCAAGTAAGATATAACATAGTTTTCGTTAAAGGGTATAGTGACTGTTGGTAGGCCGGTTAGCGAACGAACCAACGCTTTTCGAAGGTGTTGTTCGTTACTTAGTAGCCTAGCCTTTGTTCGTTACTTTGTTTGCCGCTTGGCAAGGTGTTGTTAGTTGTCTAGCAGTGTTAGTAATCTTCTTAAGACTCCTCGTCGAGCTATCGTCATCGCCTTTAAAGGTCTATAACCGTACCTTAATACTCATACTAAATCAAAATCAACTTCATATTAATTTCGACCAATCGCGCCAGGGGGTGTTGCCGCGCTGTTAGGATCGGACCGGACCGAAGCGCTTCCTGACGCACGAAACAGTGTCGCATCGGGTAGACGCGTCCGATTATCACTTGGCGGCTCCTCTGTCATCGACGTACTTCACGGGTGTTCGATTCTCAGTTCTCAGCTCTCAGGTCTCGGTTCTCAGCTCTCAGCTCTCAGCTCTCAGCTCTCAGCTCTCGGTTCTCGGCTCTCGGTTCTCGGTTCTCGGTTCTCGGTTCTCGGTGCTCGGTTCTCGGTTCTCAGAGACCACCGCCTGCTACCCAACACCTCCCGCAGCTTGGCTATGCATGGCTCTGCTTGGCAAGCATCGAGTCGGAAGACTACCGCAGCACCTCCAAGGACGTCAAGTATATCACGATCGTGTCAGCAAGTATCGATCAATCGCCGCTCCGTCGTTGACTTGTTCGCAGCCCTCATTTGATAAGTGGTGCTTCTTCCCCACTAATCCTCTCTTAACTTCACCTCTTTCTCTCATATAGAAAGAGTACCGCGGCGACCATGGCGGACATCGAGAAATCGCACCATGGGCCGGGGATCGAGCGCTCTACTTCGCAGGAGTCTGATACTCACATCAGCGACTAGTCGCGAATCGATGTCTTCACGCTAGAAGAATAGAAGAAGATCATTCGTAGAATCGACATTCGTCTTGTGTTAACATGCGGCTTCATGTATTGTGTCAGTCTTATGGACAGGACGAATCTAGGCATTGCTAGCGTGGGTGGTATGGCTGTTGGTAAGTGGCTGCAAATCTTCGGCCTGTTGAGTAATACACTAACTGCGGAGACAGACCTCCAGACTCAGCAAGGTTTCCGCTATAGCACAATCACGCTCGTCTTTTTCATTACCTACGTTATCCTACAGCCGCCGGCTACAGTCGTACTCCGTAAGGTCGGCCCACGAGTCTTTCTGCCAGCTATTACGATTCTATGGGGCATTACGGCGATTATGTTCGGCTTTGTCCGAACATGGTGGCAGATGATACCTCTTCGACTAGTTTTGGGTATCTTTGAAGCTGGATTCTTCCCGGGATGTAAGCATAATATTTGAGGAAGGGTGCTCACTCAATTAGGGCCGTTTGCTGACGAGTCTCTATACAGGCGCATATCTGCTTTCGTGCTGGTACCCACGTTTTGAGCTACAGAAGCGCAATGCTGTGTTCTATCTTATTGGATCTATGGCTTCTGCATTCTCTGGTATCCTTGCTTACGGTTTCTTCAAAACGAACGGCCTCGGCGACCTTGGGACGGAATGGGGACAACACTACGGAACAGTAGAAGATCCGTATACTTGGGTTGGTGTTATGGAAGGCATCGCCGGGTGGCGATGTAAGCTCCTCTTTCAACCTACGTGCGATATGCTATGCGCCATCTGACCATTGGTATAGGGATCTTCATTATGCAGGGTATTATCACCGTCGTAATCGGTGGTATTGGCGTCTTCACCATCGTTGACTTCCCCGAGAATGCAGCTAGCGGCCTTTCAAAGGGACTCTCATTGCCTTTCCTTAACCAAAAGGAAGCCGATTTCGTAGTGGCTAGGATCGAGCGAGACCGCCATGATGCTATCGCTACGCCCTTTAGCGCTAGTGAATATGCCAAATGCGCCGCAGACCTGAAGATCTGGGGCTTTGCGGCGCTCTTCGGCCTGACGGCTACTGTCGCCTACGCTATCGCATACTTCCTTCCAATTATTCTCGGAGACGGCATGGGATTTGGCGTTGCTGCCGCACAGTGTCTTATCGCCCCACCGTCAGTATCACTCGATTCCTTTGCATTCGCCACTGACGTTCGCACAGTTATGTGGTAGCTGCCATTTGGATGTTCGGCTGCGCTGTCTTAGGTGACCGCCTCCATCTTCGCGGTCCGTTTATCATCGCCAATGGAGTCATGGGCCTGATTGGCCTCCCTCTTATCGGCTTTTCCGATAATGTCGGGGCTCGCTACTTCGGCGTCTTCCTCGCAACCACCGCCGTCAATGCCAACATTCCTTGCATCCTTACCTTCCAAGCGAACAACATTCGTGGGCAATGGGTGAGTTAGAGTGCTACTGATGCATTTCCTGTTGACAGCATGACTGACACGTGCACTTCTAGAAACGTGCGCTCGCTTCCGCAACCTTGGTTGGCAGCGGCGGTATTGGCGGCATCATTGGCTCGACTGTCTTCAGGAGCGAAGACGCCCCGGCCTACATTCCAGGTATCATCACGTGTATCATTGCCTGTGGGCTCGTCATTGTAGTCACATTGATGTTGGAGTTCAAGTAAGTGTTTTCTGGGCATAAGCCTTTCTGAGAGCTTCGACAGCCGCTGACCTGGATTGCTTACTTATTAGGTTCTGGAGAGCAAATAAACGTGCCGCTGCGGGCGGCAAGATCATCGCCGGTTTGGAGGGCTTCCGATATACCTACTGATTGTTCTTCGGTGGCGAACAGATTAGCAACGGGTCGAACATGTCGATATGCTGATGCTCTTATCTTCATAAAATCGTCAAATGCAGAATGTTCAAAATACATGCTGGAACACCCTCCATGCTCAGGATCACGTGTGATAGGTTTGTACAGCATGCAAGACAAGGCCACTGCGAGCGTGGACGATGGTGCCAATGTGCAATACTCTTCACTACCGGCTGACGCATTTGTGGGCATGATAGCGAGCCAGCATTTTCGTCGCTCGTCGAAGGGTCATTTACGGCCTTCGTTGTGCTCACAGGCTTATTCGATTCCTTAACAAATGGCTAGGGGTCTTTGCTTACAAGTATAAGAGCTCCACGAGAGCGCCGATTCGGAACAAGGCTTACCATATCTCGACGTATTCTTTTATCGACAAGTTTGAGCACACTTGAAGCCATCTAGCAGTAGCACACCCATACGTTCGAAGCCACACCTTGACGCTAGTGACCGTGGGCCCCTTCCTTTCGTATTCTTCCTATTGAGTTGGATACTTCGGTGCTGGCGGGATGGCTACGCTGCTGGCTATCGGAAGGTTGTATCTGCTTGGCTTGAAACCCCTGCCAGGTGGGTAAGTGTATCAACCGACGCAGACTAGATCATGTTCCGCATGTCCCAGTCGGATGATTCAATGACAGTCGGCGACTCACGTAAGCGGCAACTGGAGTGGCCCGGAAATGATAAAGCCACCTTCGGATGGAATGGCACCCGAAGATGACCTTACCGGAAGCAGGAGGTATTCACATGCTAGTGTTGATTATATTACACAAGGCCTGTCAACGTGATCATCGGATATCTACTAATGGTAATACAGAGTTTCGACTTACGTACGGGAAGTTTGAAGACTCTACGAACTTTTGAACTTAGGTTAGATGCTTTCGGCGGTATATCTTCACTACGCTGCAAGAACAACATCTCAAACAACTAACAATAATACATTTCCGCGGGATCTCGGCCAACTGTACTACATGTACAGCCACGCCTAAACAACGACCCCTTTAGCCCCTTAACTCCTCCGTCCAAGCGTCCACCCAACGAGCACAACACGCTAGCTGCGACGACGACTTGGTGAGCCGGCGCTCAAGTTCCGCGATCGCTACTCTCACGAGCAGCCACAATCTCATCATCTACATCGCTTTTCTTGCGCTGTGCGCCGATTGCTTTCCCACGCTACAAGTTGTAGTGCGCAGCCTAGTCCTGAGATTTATCAGTACATAATATCCGTACTCGCTACTCGACTTGACGTGAACACAAACCCTACCCAACAGCGAACTCCTTAATACTCCCTCGTCTTTGTTGGGTCCTGTCCCTTCTACACACACACACACCATCGTAAGCTTTGATATATGTATGGTCATGTGCAAACTGATATTGAGGTGGATTGACGATACTATCCGAGTAGGTACTTAGAAAGGTAAATCGCTCGCTGGTGCGGCGGAAGACATCTCACAACTTCCGAAACATATAGGCAGGAGCGGGTGGTATAGACCCGACAGGTATATGTCTCGACTCATCAGCCTTGAGAAGATGACAGCTCAAGACTCCTAGCACACCGCTTGACGTCAAGCAGCGAACGCTCTCTTCGTTTCCTTTCCTTTTTTTTTCTTTTTCTTTCTAGTAATCGGGACGGAAGAAGACTCGGGCGTCGACAGGCCATCCTGATCATCGATCTAGTGGTTATATAGCTCCTTCGAGCGTCTACACCCGATACACCCGAGACACCATCCCCCGAGTCATCTCCAGCAGCATCAATCTCACATCATCGCCAGTAGCATCAATCTCACACCATCGCCCATCCGCCGTAGACTTCTTCGCTAGAGGCGCGACCTCACAGTACACACGCTACCCGAGGCACCCTCCCCAAGCCACTACTAGCGGTATCAATCTCGCATCATCGTCGATCCGCCGCGGATTTCTTCGCCAGAAGCCTGACCTTCCAGCATACAACGCTACTGAACCAAGCACGCTCGTTCTTCGTACCGGCGGCGAAATCGTAACTGCTCCGCATCGGTATGCCTCGACGACCTCTAGTTATAGTAAGCTTAGACTCTTGACAACAAGCTACACGAACACTATCGGTCCGATGAAGATTATATGTAGAACACAAGATCATGTGCAGGTGAGGTTGGCGCCATTCTTAGAGACACTAAAGCGTATTTGAGTTTCTATAGTCTATGCCTTTCCTCCCAAATTTTCAACTTATATACTAGTAAAGGAGACAAGTAGACAGGAAAGCCGTAGGTGATTGTTAACATATATCATAGTCCAACGCCCCCTCTACTTAATCTCGCTACACTTAGGTAATACTAAACCTTCTTCTCCTTCTTCTCCTTCTTCTTTTGTAGAACACCCTTTGTTTTTATTAGCCTTTGACTTGATCACAACTATTAGGTCATGTAATATGCGTACGCGGTCTCTAGAGCGTCGCTCTCTTATAACATTGCGAAATCTATCGTTAACAACTACGAGTGTCGTATATAACGTTGCAACTTCTATATACAACTAGTTTTTAGAGCATCGCTCTCGCCTAATATTGCGAAATCTAGCGTTAACAAGAACGAGTATCGTATATAACGTCGTAACTTCTATATTAGTATATATAGCCGACGGTCTATACAATAACTATATAGTGTAGTAGTGTTTTATTTTAGCTATTTACTATTAGAGCTACGCCTTACTTAATACTCTTTATTATAGCCTTAATATACGGAACCTAGAGTATCTACTCTATAAAACGAGTAGACGCCTCGTCGTAGCTATACTATACCCCCGTCTCGATACCGTTAGGATGTACGCTAATAGTATATAGACCTTATAAGCTATACCTCCTCTCTAGCTCGTTAGCGAACTAGATATTCGCGTTCTTAGCTTATCTATAGGCTACTACCGGATCGTATCCTCCTTCGCGTTTCTCTAGATTATAGTCTCCGAGTAGCGGTAGCGAGAGGACGTATACTAAGCTAGCGACGGCGGTAACGCGGCTATTAGACTCTAGTATACTTGATTTTAATAATATCGGCTTTAGTAGCTAGAAGAGGTAGAAGTAGGCTAGATAGTTAACTTAGAACTACTACTTAAAGCTATCGTCTATTACGACGTACGGCGTTATAGCGATACCTAGTACTATAACTTAGAATCGGCTCGCCGAGAAAAAGTCTATACTAGCTACTAGACTTACCCGTATTATTAATTAGTATATTTAACTAATTACTCTTCGATATAAACTCCTCCGCTACCTCTCGTACGCTCTTAAAGCTCTATAAGTTTATCTTTAATACCTCTATCTTAGGATCCTTAATCGTACTATCGCGCTCTAAATCTTCTAGTATCCTAGCCTTTACCTTCTCCCCTTTCGCTATGTCTCTCGTAGTAAAGAAAACCCGTATACCGGTCCTCGTAAGGTTCTTGACTTCGTCTACTCTAATGCTATTACTACCGCCGGTTATAAGGATAACTTTATCCTATAGCTTACCTACTATATTATTGTCTTTTAGGATCTAGAAAGTAGTCGGGCGAGTATCTTTAGGGCCTTTTAGAGAAGTATAGAGCGAGGTATAGCGCCTAGAATCTTTAAATGATTAACCTATCTTTAGTGTAGTCCGGAGAGCGTTGACGAAGGCACCGGAGCTCCTCTTTATACGGAATGAAAGCGTAGAGAGTACGAAGTAGCGTTTTCTACGGTCGTAATGAGGGTAGGCATAGTAGACTACGTTTCTCCTACCTTTATACGCGTATCTCTTAAGGAGACGCGATGAATATTAACCCCGTCGACCTGCGGCCGCCGGGGGCGGATACAACATCGAGACGAAGTTCGCAAGATGCACTAGAATAGTCAAACCTGCGGTGCCTACACTTCGAAAGAGTTCTATTAACATGACTCGTCTCTTCCACCTTGCCAATTGGGATTATCATGCGATCTAGCCAATGGCAAGCCTCCTACCTTCTTTCCTAATACTTTCACAACGTCTTAAAGAATGTACGGTTGCAGAAGGACCCGCTGACCGGCTGAAACTTCTACGATCGTGCTGAGATATAACTAGGTATTCTGCTACACTATAAAATCGTTAGGAAAACGGACTAGTCCTGACTCGAACGTATCTTCGCCGTTACGAACTCGGAGAACGGAAGCCGAGAACCTCTCTACTCTTCTAGAGATCCGTATTCGTCCTTCTTTGCGTACTACACACGTTGCGTCCTACTCGCTAAAGATACGAAATAGACAAATTGGTCCTCCTAAACGTGAAGGAAGACAGAACTGAGTCCGAAGAGCTAGGGCTTAACGCTCCTAGTAGTAAGCGACCTACATAACAGGAAGCAAGTAGATTTAAGCATCGTAATTTCGCAAACGTCGAAGAGCGCAAGATAGCTTACTCGCACGATGCGATTATCTCGTCTCCTCTAGGCACCGATGTGCGAAGTGAAGTCCGCAGTTACTCCCCTCACGCATCAAGCGCACCCCTTCAAGCCTCCTCCTTGACTCCCTCCCTCTGCGGCTTCTCCTCCTTAGCCTCCGCCAACACATTGGGCCTCCACTTCGACAATATCTTCCCACCAACACTCGCCCTCGCATCCGCATTCCCTCTCCAAATCCTTCCGCGCAATCCACTGCCGCCTCCCTTACGGGCGGACGCAGCATAATCAAATATAGTAGCGTCTACGTACACAACTGCACTCTCTCGGGATCCAGCGCCAGCTTCTCGATGCGTAAGAAGATTTCCGAGGGCAGGTGCGGGATCTCCGAGAGAAAGCGGATGAGCTAGCCAGTGTCGGAGATATCGAGGTAGGGGATTAGGGAGTCGAGCAGAGAAAGGGCAAGATCTGTGTGGTTCGGTAGAGAAGGCTCTTCGTCTTCCGACTCTTTGCGCTATTTAGAGAGTAAGCGGTCGGCATACCACTCTTCGTTGAGCTAGGCAATGGCGATGTCGATTCGTCGGCGCCAGTCGTCCATGATGTATCTGTGGAATGCTTCGCGGAGTATCTTCGGTAGGTCGACCACGCCTTGTCCGTTCTTCGTGAGACTCCGTTCATCGCCCTCTTGCTTGATACTCTCGTTTTCCTCGTTTACGTTGAAAGTGGGTCGTGTCACCAACCGCGTAAGTAATGCAATCTACCCATCTCTATCCTCTCCTCCCGTCGCAGCCAAGCGGTTGATTCCTTTCTCCTTCTCCACACCCTGCTTCTTCCCCTTCCGCCTCGCTTCATCCTCAAGTCTCTGCAGCGCATAAAACAGCCTCTCCCTCGCCGTCTCCTAATACTCCGCCCGCTCCTGCTCAGTCAAAGGAGGCGGAGGAGGCAAATGAAACGATGCAATCGCCAGCTCTGGCTGACCCTGTAACGGCGGTAGCTGGTCGATCTGATTCGCCGCTTGCTCCGAATCCCCGAATGCTGTCATAGGAGTGTAATCGTCGTCTTCCTTTTCACTAGAGGTTTGCACAACGGTAGGCGGAGGTCGACGTTGGATCTCGAGGTATCGCGCACGCACTACGTTGATAGCAGCATCCAGTTGCGTCGGGTTGATCGAGGCGACCAAGGGAGGTACGAGCTGCGAGACGAAATGTTGTGGTATTGCTTCGACATGGAATGCAGCTGCTGCTCGGTCGTTTGTGAGTGTGAACAGTTGAGCTAGACTGACTGGTCCTGGTGGTAGAGGTGGGTATTGCCGTTGTAGTGGTGTAGTGCCAGCTTCAGCATCACGGTCAAGTTTCTGTCTCTTGTCATCGCTCAAGCCATCGGTTGGCTCATCAGGTGCTGGCCGCTTGAGCGGATTCTGATCCGAGAAGACTTCAGTCAAGCTATGCGGGAGCCACTCAACTTACTAGTGTATTCGTGGACCCAGGGCCGGGGTTTTGCGTGCGCTTCAGCATGTTGTTGAGGAAGGACATGGTCGTGCGTGTCATGCTCTTTATAGCAATCTTGTCCTTTCCTTCCATCTTGGCGTTCGCTAGTGTAAGCGGGTGGTATAATCGCGTGATCTCGCGGCACAAGCGCAAGACTAGTCTCATTCTGCTCTGGTCGTCGCGGGTCTGCGATCACGGTTGATCGTGCCCACGTCCGGAGGTGACGTGAGCCAAGGCAAACTTTCTGCGTGGCTTACATGGTTCATGGCGGCAACTTTTACGCCACGTGGAGCTGCGTGTGATCCACGTTCGTTCGAAGAGGGCTCCGCCCGCCAGCCACACCATTCACCCTCGCCGCGGCCCACTTGTTCCTACCGGTTCCGAAACTGTGAAGCAAGCAAGAGAATGTCGTTCCCGTGCCGAGACGCAGGTGACAGGGTATCGTGCGCTGACTTCATGGGCTTGCCTCGCACCCTGCCTGTCGAAGAAAGTTCTTCCCTACGCTTTCTGTTCGATTTGCTGTTCGGTATGTCTATCTATGCATACCAAAGCGCAGGGTCGCTTGCGGTACTAGGTTAAAGACACCAAGCGCGAAATCGATGATGCCTCTGCCGACGAGTCCTCTATCTCTTCCTTCGGTTGGTCACATGAAGTTCCACTCCTTCGATACCTCCGGAGGAAGCTTCGGGCCTAATATGCGCAAGAGGAAGGTATTCGAGCCGTTCGGACGTGCTCTCGCGAGCTCAAGAGCGGTCTCGAGAGACATTTTGCACACCACTCGATCTTTGTACCGGCGCGACCACGTCAATGACTCGTTTCGACTATTGAACCTCTGCCATACGTTGTGCCAGTGAAGCCACCCACAACGCAGGAAGAAGACGGAGCAATAAAAGCCGTGAATGGGAATGGCGATGATGGAGACTTGATATTGCAGCTGAGCCATTTCATCCCAGCTGCAACAGCGCTTTCAGCGGAGAGAACGAAGAGTATTCGGACTCCAATCACCGCACCCGGCCCTTGACTCCACCGAGGGACGAAAATCATGATAGAACCCTACAACCCGATATCCATATACTGTTTCCAAGCCCTCCTTCGTCCGTCAAGAGATCACCCTTACCCTCTCCTCTACCCATCAGAAGATCAAAAGAGATGGGCAACTCAAAAGGCTCATCACACGCTCTAGAGCCGATGGACTCACCCTTTCACGTACAGTTCCGCCCTACGCTGCGGAAAAGCTCGCTACAATCTAGCCGTGTGTTTCTCAACTTCCTTGATTAGTCTAACAGAGGTGACTTGAGAGAGCCCACTCTATCCGTTACGGCCTACGTGTCGGCAGAATACTTAGAGAATGGTCCCACAACACCTATAGTGACTATAACATCCTAGCTTTCCGACCCAGATGGACTTCTAGACGACTTGGCGTCTTGGAACAGACCTGTCGCTGCCACTGCACAACCGACCCGGAGAAACGCCTCCGTTGCAGCTCGGCCGCAAATAGGCCAAGGAGCAAAACCACGCCAGTAATGCCTGTGTACGGTACGGCAGTAGCTCCGCCCGAGTTACCGGATGCAGCTTATGAAAGAGTCTTCGAGAGAAGCTTCGTCATCATGCCGGACAGGTTAAGAAGCGATTGGATACTTCAACATATTATTCTCCGACAGTGAGCCAAAATGAGATAGAGATTCATCTTGCTTTTGTCCGAGCGGCGGAAGAAATCCTGAAGCAGAGCCCTATTTGGCGTGGTACACCTGACAATACAATGAAGATGAAGTATCTTCTAGAGAGATGAGATTGACAGAGATACGACACCGGATGCGTTGTAGGGATGGTTTTGCATGATCATCGATCTATAGGCGGGCATGATTAGAGTTGAGCTCATTCCAGTCTGTCACCTTGAAGCTTCGAGGCGAGTCGAATACGACCGATGGCCACAGTCTCGCGACCGGATGACTTGTGCAGAGGAGCATGGGCTCATCTAACCGTATTGAGAAGGAAATTATGTCATTTGGGTTCTCATTGCGAAGCTGTCAACAGCGCAGACGACGATAGTAGCTAGCATGGTCCAGATAGTATGCATGTCTAGATGCTCGGGACCATACCACATCGCGGTTCGCACCCGTATCACAGTGCCGTCGTTGTAGTCCTCCTTATACACTATTCGCGCATGATCGAAATGTAAGAGCGGATTCTGGAAGGTAAACCAAATGGTGTGAGCTACCAAGCCCATAGCAGCAACAGCAAGCGCAGCAGAGACGAAAGGCGGAGCCACGAGCCAGAACAGCTTCACGGCATTGAAGAAGGGGGTGGGGTTGATGAAAAAGCCGTCCTCGCGTCCTATGTCCGCCGCGGAAGCTTCGGCATGGTAAGCCACTTTCTCGCTGTCCAGGAGGTGGGAGGCCTGGAAGGTGTGTTTCTCATTGCTGTAGTCCTGCGGTGCCTGGTGCAATCGCGTGTAAGAGTGTGGGTGTGGGTATGAGGAGCTGCTGGCTTCGTTTCCGCCCTGCCCTGGGTCGAGGGAGGCGATGCGCTCGAACGCCGCGATGGCCTGAGAAGGGTGGATGCGATACTCATCTCGGCTCAAGCTTAGGAGAGAGCATTGAGGTACTCTTTCATACAAGTACTACGCATGCAGGACAAGAGACGTGTCGTCGGTAGCTCGGCGCGTTCTCGCCGATTCAAACCTGTAATCCTTTATTACTGCGGTCAATGCGTGCCGTCGGCGTTAGGCAGCAGAATGACAGAACACAGATCGTGCAAAAGGGCAGCGACATGGGGGGTGTCGTTATCACAGCGACTACCTCCCCGGTTATCAGTCGCGATGTTAGACTCATGGAGGGCAAAGAGGTGATGAAAGATGATTGCAACCTGTGAATGATATCTCCATAGGCGGGAGAAGTCGGGTTGTGGCACGGCGGCGGTGACGGCGGGGCGGAAGGAGTTTCTTCCCTCCAGCTTTACCGTGTTGTTGCCGCCAACCTCCACGGCACGGAAATCGAGGTTAGGCCGCCTCGCTTGTAGTCGACACCACATCAACCACCGCGAAGGGATCCATGTATATCGGCGGTGTAACGACAACGACGAATTTGCGCGTCGCAGCCTCGAGTCAGTCAACGAACTTGCAACTCGCGTCTAGAAAGGAGTACAGTACAGAGTACCAAACCCATCTCGTTCCATCGTTTCTAAAGATGAAGCCTTCCAGGCTTCCACTCGCGAAGTATCTTCAGCGCTTTCTATTACCCACTCCTCTTTCAATCCTCCGCCACGAGAGCGATGAGCTAGTGGATGCGGAATCGCACGAAGACTTGGCTCACGAGTATTTTGATGTAGGGGCCGTTTAGGAACAGTCATTTTCCTTTTTGGGAACACAGGTTTCGCCAACGACCCGCACGTTCATCCAATCCAAAGACTGCAAGCCCGGAACCATGAGCGGCATGCACCAGTGCTGCATGTTCGTTCCTTCTGCAGCCATGCCAATACTCCATAGTCGAGGACTCTACCGCTATCAAGCATTTGTCATCCACATGGTTGTGAAACTAGGCAGAAGTATAGAGCAAACTTGTAAGAGCATCAGGGTAAGTATATCAGGGCAACTTCGATGGCAGATATGCTCGATTCGGCGTCAGTTCCCTAGTTGCAGTTCGCAGCCTCTACTTCAAGTTCATTCACAAGCTCTTCCTACTCTGGAACCCCAACAACATCTACAGAGCCTAAAGCTCTGTGCTTGTTGCCAGCTTGCTAATTGGTAGCGGCCCAACGAACGTCATGTCCAAGTCATCACCGTCCGGCTTGCGCATTGCCGTGCTTTTGACGTTCGGGGCGCAGATGCTCGACATGGCAGGCATCGACCTTCTTGGGATGTTGAGCAAAGAGTATATGGAGAATCTTCCGGGGCCGTTGTCGGCTTTAGGTTTGGACGTGCAGATCTACTACATAGGGAAAGACGGCAACCAAGCTTTCTCAGATACGAGCAAAGAACAACCGCACACTGAGGCAGACTCGCCGAACTCTGCCACCATCCCGGCGGAAGTCACCGATTCGACAACGGCCAGCAGGCCAGTCCCTCAGCAAGAACGAGCTGAGCAGATAAACAACAATCTGCGCGGTCTGACCGCACAAGCGTACATCAAGGCGGAATACTCCGTGACATCTCCGAGCGTACAACCAGGGCAACTTGACATTGTAATGATCCCCGGTCCTCCTCCCGGTCAACAGCAATCCAAGCAAACGCTCGACTTTGTCAGACGACACGGGAAATATGGAACCACCATATTGGTTGTCTGCACTGGCTGCTACGTGGCGGCACAGGCAGGCATCCTCGATGGCCGTAAGGCAAGCGCACCCCGAGCGCTTGTACCACAGCTCCGCAAGGAGTTTAGTTTGGTGAAATGGGATGACCAAAGGCGGTTCGTCAAAGATTCCAGCACCGTCAGTGGGCAGTCTGAAGGGGAGCTCTGGACCAGTGGTACGTGTTTATCTGTCCTGCATATGCTATCTATGCGGTTTCTTCGGGTCTAAAACTTTCCAGGCGGCATATGTAACGGCCTCGAGATGGTCGCTGCTTTCATTAAGGAAAAGATCCCGGGTCCTATGAGTGAAGCTGTTTGCGCAATGGCTGACGTCGGCGACAAGGGAGAATACTACAACAGCAGTGTAGGCGTCGATAATGCTTGGTGGTTGGGACAGATTCTTCGAGCTTTGTTTCTTGGTAAGCGGTCGCCTCAGCTCAAGTGGAGGGAGAATTAGCACTACTGTCCTCTCCACTGCTGTATAAGCATCACAGCATAGACGTCCTCGCCGAGTATTTCCATCAGAACCTGAAGCACAACCTACAGCAATGAGCACGTACATAAATATGGTCAACATCTCTTCTCTAGCATCAAGCTGCTGCGCTTGCAAACTGATGAAAAGGAAGCATGATCGTCGCGTCACAAGGAGGCAGTGCGATACCAAGGACACGGTGGCCGCTGAGATTAGGCAAGCCCAGAGCCCAGCAGACCGGGTTACAAAAATAAGAATAACCTTGAATGAGTCCGTAACAAAGAGGGCTGAGGAAAGGGAAGCAGGTTCACCGAACGGCACATATTTTGATCCTTTCGCCGCGGAACCGTGCGTTTCTGAAGCAGACTAGCACGAGGGGCAGTGCCAGGCAGCTGCGGATGCGGCCTGCCAATCAATCTGTGGACTGCTGATCGTTACGGCCGCTGTGCCATGGCTTAGTTGGCAGCGAGTCGGTGTGCTGCTCTGGTTCGTCGCTGAGGAAGCCGAAGATCAGGCGTTGAGGCACCTCGTCCTATTGGTACATTGCTGTGCTGTGTCGTTGCAGGGCACTCAATGCCAGTAACCAGCCCCTGCCGTGTTTTGAATGCTAGTATTGATTACACTGCCAGTAATTCGTTTAGCTGTTTTTAATGCCAGTAAGCACGTGACGCCAAGACTAGTCAAATATTGATTGAAATTTGATTGAAATTCGAAAATTTGGTACCGGCGCGTACGTAACGCGGGGTATCCCCCCCGCCCGCGCCGAGTCGATAGGGCTACTCAAATATTAACTCGCCCTAACGCCTAATTGATTAGCCCTAACGCTCTAAAGCTCCAACGCCCTAACGCCTAATTAATTAGCCCTAACGCTCTAACGCTCTAACGCCCTAACGCCGTCGGCCGAAATTCGGAAATCTCTAAGTCCTTAGCCTAAAAGGTAACCCGGCCGTCGGCCGAAATTCGCGCCGAGGAATTTAAGCCTCGGCAAAGTCGACTAATTACGAATTAATAAGGATTTAAGAATTACGGGATTAGCTAATAATACGGAACCTTAGATTAGCGACTAAATAAGTCGAATTTAGTATATAAATACCGAGTTTCGTACTTTCCTTTTATTTTATCTTTTCCCTTTTACTATACTAGCTATCTATTACTAAGATAGATAGTATTTAAGATAAACGCGGACTTAGGTACGAGGATTTTAATAAGGCTACTATTAAGGAGGGAGGCCTATTATAAAAGGAGTTATAAATAGGTAGTATCGATACGAGTAAGTAGTAGTGTTAAGTAAATACGAATATCTAAGGAGGAGAGATAGTTATAGGGAAGTAGCGCTTATATAGCGGTTAGCCCTAAGGGTAGTACCGGTAGGCTAGCGGGGCTAGCTAATTACGTATAGGCTCTTTTAATAACTATCCCCTCCTCTTAAGGCTTCGTCCTTAGAGCTAGTAACGCGTAGTCCTAGTAGGTACCGTAGCGCTATAGCTCTAGTTACGCGCTTACTTATCGTGGTACTATATCGCTATAGTAGTAGTTCTTTACATATTAAGCGTATATATCGTTTAGTAGTAGTAGGTATATATAATCCGACGGCGGAGTTACCTAGCTCCTACGGTATTACTATAGCGTTATAAGGGCCTTCCGGTATTACTCTAGTAGTCGTATTATATAGGTAGGGCTATATTAGAGTTTCGTTTACTCCTTTAACCTTCTACCTTATATCTATATTACTATAGGTCTTTAAAGCCCTTTAACCTTCTTATTTATTTATTATTACTTTATTATATCTAGTAGTAATATACTTAGTAGCTCGGGTAGTAAGAGAACGATACCTCTATTTAGTAAGCGTCGTTCTTAGACTAACCGTAGCTCTACTCCGCCTAATAGCCGTCGCGGTAGTACTCCTAGTAGGTTTCTTAGCTACTCCTATACTATACCTACTAATTATCGTAGCTAGGCCTAATACGAACGCCCTAAATATAAACTACCGTCCTTCTAGCTTTACGCCGATTAATACGTCTATAATAGAATACCTATATAGTCGTCTTAGTACGCCGTATACTATAACTTAGGGTAGCTAGTATATAGGTACTAAAGATAGTCCTTAATCTCTTACTAATCCTCTAACGCTAGAGACTCGTAACCTCTCCGGTACTAGGCTAGCCTCTTAGTAGACCTCTCCTTAAGCTCCGAATCTAAGCCTCCTTAGTAACCCTAACTTTATAGTAAAGGCTTAGCGTACTCTCGGTCTTAAGTTATTAAAGCCTATATCGGACGCTAAGAAGAAGCTATATTAAGTATATAATCTTAACGAGACTAACGTATCTTTAATAGACCTCCTTATCGTCCCTAATCTTCTAGAGTAAATAATACTACGACTAGATCTCTATCGTTATATCTACTATAAGTACGTCTACTACTAGAGTAATAATACGCTACTAGCTAGCTCTAGCTACTCTTACGCCTTTCTAAGTAATAAGTATAGTAACTATAAGAGTTTAAAATCGAACTCTAAGTACGATACTAAGTATCTAGCTAAGTTTAACCGTACCCTTAATATAGTAGAGTAGTACCGCTAGCGTACTATCCGTAATAACGAAGCTAACTCCTTCTAGGTCGCTACTCGTTAGTTTAAGTTCCGTACTTACTATAAGAGCTTTACTACCTATCTCCGTATAGTTATTAAGAAAGTAGAAAACGACTATAGTAATAGTATCTCGAAGTAGCGTACTACTCGCCGTACGTTATTCGAGAAGAATAGTCGTTCTTTTCAGGATCGTATAGGTATCTCTAGTAGTATAGAGCTAAGTAATATTATATTAAACTATAAGATAGAGCTTAGAGTAGTATATAGTATAACGAATTAGGAGAAGCGTCTAGCGTACTACGGTAGGGTAGCGATATAAGGCCGATAAGCGAACGGCTTATATACGCGAGGGTTAGAAAGGATAGTATATATCTACTATACCCTTAGAGTAAGGTTACTAGTCCTCTCTTAAGAAGAGCCTAGTACGGAACGAAGCGTATATTTTCTTCTTCTTTAGATTCCCGATCCTCTATAGTACTATATACTCGTATAGGAGTAATTTATAATTACGAGAGATTTACGTAGCTATAGAGCGTAAGTAAATAAACTTCTATTATACTTCTCGATTATTAAACTACCTTACGTAGTCTACCTCTCCTTCTTTTAGTAGGCGGTATTATTACTTTTTAGTTCGAGGTTCCGCCTTAGTATAGCGTAGCCTTTACGGAGGTACCGGAGCTTTCGCGTATTAAACTATTTACCTCTAGGTATAACTATAGTAACGCGTTCGCCCCCTTTAGCTTATCCTTATACTTAAGCTCGTTATACTCCTATAAGTAACTACTCTAGCGTATTTAGTATAGCCTCTTCCCCTTACTATTTAGGCTATATATAACGATCTTTTCGATCTCGTATTAGTTACTATTATCGTCCTTAAGCTCGTCTACTAGTAGCGGCTAGTACCCTTTCCTAGTCCTATACGGCTTTAGTAAGGAGACGTAGAAGGTCGGGTATAGTCTCTTTATAGACTATAGTAGGTTAAGCTTATATACTTATTTACCTACTAGTTCGATAATAGTAAATAGCCCTAGATACTTATTATTAAGCTTCTTATATAGCCTCTTACTTCTAATATTCCGTCCGTTAACGAGTACTTAGTCTCTAATAGGGAATTACTTAGCCTCTATATAGTAGTTATAGTACTTAGCCTATAGCTCTACTACGGCTTCGAGGCTCTTTCTCGCGTCCTCGAAAGTAATTTACCTCTTTATTAGCTATTACCTAGCCTAGTCCGCTAGCTTCTTAAGGCCCTTTCGCCCCCCCTCTATATAGTATTCGTCTCGAATATTAGAAAAGGACACTCTAGAAGCTACGCTCGACTATACGTAAGTTATAGGCTTCCTACTCGAGATTCGAGTAATGTCGTATAAGCGTTATATTCAACGTATTATATTAACTCTATTCCGGACATATATAATATACTCTATCTATATATACTTTGTATATCTCTCCTTATGTGTCGGTAACAAGCTTAGTTAAAAGAGTAAGTTATAGAGTTCTACTAGTCTTAGTAAAAGTACGGCCTTAGGGACTATAATTAAATATTATAGCTTTACTAGAGCTACGCTCGTATGTACTAATTAGATATTAAGCAAAAGTTCCTATCTTTGTTATTTATAACTACTAAATTATTTGCCTAATATAATATTAGATTGCTTATATTTTAAAAAGTCTTAAAGTAAATAAAAACTCTATTTATTTTACTTCCTATATAATTTTAAAACTATAAAGCTAAAATGCATTTTTATATAAAGAAACCTTTGTTTTTTTTATTATAATCTAGACGTATAACTTTATAAAAGTATTTCCTATACTACTTATTTTATATAGATTAATCTTGTAATAGCTTCGTAAACGGAAATAGAGAGGCTAGTAATTTGTCCTATAGAGTTTTAATTAGTAGTATTCCTCGAGATATTAATACTAACCTATAATAATCAAATTAGGTAATAGTACTACACCGTACTACGTAGATACTACACCTCTACCTATCTAACATTTCCCTATTATGCTATTTTCGACTTCTCGGACAACTTTAATACTATATTGCTTCGCCGAACTCCTATCTTTCTACATTCTACTATTAGATGTTTCTCTAATATACTCCCGAATTAAGTAGTAATACAACTTCTCGGGAATGTCGATTAGCTTTAGATTAGCGAAGGTATTAGATTTGATAGTAGTCGTAATAAGAGTTAGTGTTCGGATCCTAAGAGGTACGAGCTTATAACGCTACGTTATTACGAGTATAATATAGAATGCGTAGGTTTAGGGTAGAATAAGGACTACTCCGTCTTACGGCTTTAGCTAGGACGACAGAGTAACTAACTTACTCTATACTCTATACCCGCTCTATAGAGTAGAGTAGGAGAGCACTATAGAGTAACTTATAATCACTTAGGTATATAGGAACTAAGGATGTCTTCGATATACTTATATTCAACTTATGTTATAATCTTACTAAAAGGTCTATAACTATTTATAGTATATTCGGGTTATCTTACCTAAACACCTACTACTACCTACTCTTTAAAGAAGCACTTACGTAATACTACTACCTTGTAGGACCGTAAAACTTTAAACACCCTTAGAATAAGTACTACTAGTAGTATACGAGGCTTAGGCTATAGAGACGAAAGTGTAGCTCCGACAACCGATCGTAGGACTAATAGTAAGACTAAGGTAGACTTCTTCTATAGAGACCGCAACAAGCTAGACGACTAGATCAACTAACTCTTACTCTAC